>JAODAL010032058.1:0-47523 GCA_025379985.1 Phyllomedusa bahiana | reverse complement strand
TATATTTTGGGGTATATATAGTGAACACAGGCTCTGCAGACTGATATAACCCCCATACATTGACCTATAGTGGTGACACCAGTGTAAAAACAGGCCTCAGACTGTATATAACCCCCAAACAGTAACCATTTAGTGGTAGACCCCAGTGACACCTCTGCAGACGTAAAACCACCATACAGTAACCATTGGGGTAACCCCATGTACACGGGCCTGCAGACTGTATATAACCACCATACGTAACCATATATTTGGTGACCCCAGTGTACCCCGGCTCTGAGACTGTATATAACACATACAGTAACCAATAGGGGTAAGACCCAGTGTACACAGGTTTCTGCAGACTGTATATTACCTCCATACAGTGACCATATAGTGTTAGACTCCAGTGTACCCAGGCTCTACAGACTGTATATTAACCCCATACAAAAACCATATAGGGGTAGACACCAGTGTACCCAGGCTCTGCGGACTGTATATTACCTCCATACAGAAACCATATAGTGGTAGACACCAGTGTACACAGGCTTTGCAGACTTTATATTACCTCCATACAGTGACCTTGGGTGGTAGACACCAGTGTACACAGGCTCTGTAGGAAATATAAGTGATTACAGTGTAGTTACATCTTGTGACTCACAGGTAACGTTTCTCTGACAGTCGTTGACTTTCCCTTTGTTCTGCATCCGGTCCATTTTCCACCATCATGATGACATCTCCCGGCCACTTGTCCTGCAGATTTAGACACAAATATCTTAGAATCCTCACTTTTCCAGCCCCTTGCCCCCTGGCTATATGGGGTCCATTTAGGCAGGCAGGGTTTAGATAGGATTTTATGGGGCCGCCAAATAGGCAAGGTTTTAGGTAGGCAATGAGTGCCCATATAGGCAGGCAGGGTTTAGATAGCTATAGGGAGCCATACAGGTAGACAGGGGTTAGTGGTATATAGGGGCCATATGGGTAGGCAAGCTTTAGGGGGCTATATAGGCAGACAGGCTTCACGGTAGCTATAGGATATTCAGGCAGGGCAGACTTAGAGCTATATAGGCAGCCTTGAGGGGGCTATGCAGGCGGGGGGTATCTAGGGCAGGCTAGGGGCTATAAAGGCAGGCTAGGGGGCTTTTAAAAGGCAGGCTAGGGGGTAAAAAAGCAGGGCTTAGGGGGTATACGGCCGGCTTAGCGGGTATACAGGTAGGTTTAGCGGGTATACGGCAGGTGGCTTAGGGGGTATACGGCCGGCTTGGGGGTATACAGGCGGCTTAGGGGGTATACAGCAGGCGGTTTAAGGGGTATACAGCAGGCGGCTTAAGGGGTATACAGGTGGCTTTGGGGGGTATACAGGCGGCTTAGGGGGTATACAGCAAGGCTTAGGGGGTATACAGCAGGCGGCTTAAGGGGTATACAGGCGGTTAAGTGGTTTTACAGGCGGCTTAGGGGAAAAAAGGCGGCTTAAGGGTTTTACAGGAGGCTTAGGGGGTATACAGCAGGCGGCTTAGGGGATATACAGCAGGCGGCTTAAGGGGCATACAGGCGGCTTAGGGGGTTATACAGGCGGCTTAGGGGGTATAGCAGGCGGCTTAAGGGGGTATACAGGCGGCTTAAGGGGTATACAGGCGGCTTAAGGGGTATTCATCAGGCTTAGGGGGCGTATAGGCAGGCTTAGGGGGCGTATAGGCAGGCTTAGGGGTATACAGGCAGGCTTAGGGGCAGGTAAAAATAAAAAATAACTTCAATCACCTCGGTCCACGCTCCCCCGGATGCACCGCGGCCTTGTAGTCTCTCATGCAGCCTCTGTGCTCAGCGGCGGGCGGCGACTCGTTGGGACGTCACCGCGCCCGCGCACACGTGATCATAGAGCACGGCAAGGGGGAAGTAGCAGAGCGGAGCGATCTGGGCGCTCATTTTTGCTAACCTCCAAGTAGCGCTGCTCTGAACGCTCGGGCCGGAGGTCCCGGGGGCGTTCAGACGGCAGAATGCGACGGGGCCCCTGCAGCTCTGCGACCGACGCAGTTGAATTAGTTTTGTTCATGCGGGCGGGCCCATGAGCGACTTCCACGGGTAGCGGGATCGCGACTGGTAGCAGCTGCCCCGGGGCACGGGCCCCCTCAGCGCACAGGCCCCGGGAGCAACGTTCTACCCATGCTACCCCGGGGGGTAGTTACGCCCCTGCACTGGGCTAAGTGAGCTCCATCCATATCCCCACCTCCACCCAACATACATATCCCCCTCCACGTTTCCCTTGGTCACGCAACTCAACCACCTTCTAAAATATAAAAACACAGCAAGAAAGTTAAAGTGTAACTCCTTATCAAAGGGTCTGGTGTTCCCCTTAATTTTAACACATCAGAGACACGTGTAACGCTGCCACAAACTAACGCCGATATACACCTACAACACCGCCCATATAGAGGTCGACAGCAGTCAGGCATAACCTACAACACGAAATATAGAGAAGGCCACATATAGGTCAGACACAGCTCTGGTATAACCTACACACCGCCCATATAGAGACCACATAGAGGCAGACACCGCTCAGTCAATAACTTCAACACCATATATGGAGACACATTGAGGTCAGACACCAGCTCAGGTATAGCCCTAAACACACGCCTTTATAGAGACAACATAGTGGTAAGAACAACAAGCTCAGGTATAACCTACAACACCACCAATACAGACAACATAGAGGTAAGACACAGTTCAGGTATACCTACAACACCACCATATAGAGAGCACATAGAGGTCAGACAACCAGCTAGGTTTTAATCTACAACACTGCCATTTATAGAGACCACATAGGTGGTCATACATGAAAAAACTTTGAGGACTCTCGGTTCACATTTCATGATCAGAAATATGTTTAAGCTGCCCACGATTCTTCGTGGTTCTCAAATCGGCACAGTCTATCCTATCTTTACCTCTCAATCGAGCCAATCAGGCCTAACACACTGGGTCACCGACCTCCATTATTCAGAGAGAAAAAATTTAAAAAGACACCCAACCTGCAAAGAGCCCTTCTCTATGACAGCGCTGTGAGACGTGGCGGGGTCAGAAACCCAAAATGGATGCCACCCCTTTCCTTTCATATAGGTTAAAATCAATTACACCAAGTATAAGTATGTTTCTGACACCAAAATACTTTCTGAAAAAAAACGTATGCCAAACCTGGGTGCCACTGGCAGGGCCTGCGGCACACTGTAATTATAACATGTACACACACAGACCGCCACCAGCGGCACATTTCTGCCAAAAAGGGCAATACACTACGATCGAAAATCCCTAAGAAGCTTTTATGCTATCTATATACATGAAAAAACTTTGAGGACTCATCGGTTCACATATCTATGATTTCAGAACATGTTTAAGCTGCCCACGGACTTTAACGTGTTGGGTCTCAAATCAGGCAGTCCTAAAAATTTCCCTATCTTTACCTCTCATCGAGCAAATCAGGCTCTCTCTGGGTCACCGACCTCCATTATTCAGATGAGAAAAAATAAAAAAACACCCAACCTGCCAAAGCTTGCCCTTCTTACTGACAGCCTGTGAGAGTGGGCGGGGACAGAAACCAAAATGGATGCACCCCATTCCTTTCCATATAGGTTTTTAACATCAATGTACACCAAGTTTAACGTATGTTTCTTGCACACCAAAAACTTTTTCACTGAAAAAACGGTATATGCAAACACTGGTTGCCACGGCAGGGCTGACGGCACCACTTGTCAATTATACATGTACAACACAGACCCGCCACCTGCAGGCACATTTCTGCCAAAAAGGGCAATACACTACGTCGAAATCCCTAAAAGAAGCATTTATGCTATTATCATAAATGAAAAAAACCTTTGAGACTCTCGGTTCACATATCATGAGTCAGAACATGTTTAGCTGCCCAAAGACTTCAACGTGCTAGGCGTCTCAAATCAGGCAGTCCTATACTTCTTTACCTCTCAATCGGAGCCAATCAGGCCTCTCATGGGTCCAACGGACCTACCCATTATTCAGACGAGAAAAAATAAAAAACACCCAACTGCAAAGCTGCACTTATTATGACAGCTGTGAGAGAGGGCGGAGCGACAGAAACCCAAAATGGAAGCACCCTTCCTTTCCATATTGGTTAAAATTCGATGTACACCAAGTATAACGTTATGTTTCTGCACACAAAAACATTTCTGAAAAAACGTTTATGCAAACACTGGGTGCCCACTGGAAGGGATGCGGCACACATGTAATTATACATGTTACACACAACAGACCGCCACCCAGCGGCACATTGCTGCAAAAAAGGGCAATACAATACGTCGAAATCCCTAAAGAAGCATTTATGATATCTATCATTAATGAAAAACTTTGAGACTCTCGGATTACAACATCATATCGATCAGAACATGTTTAGCGGCCCACGACGTCAGACGTTGGTCTCAAAATCAGGCCAGTCCGTATCCTATCTTTACCTCTCAATCGAGCCAATCAGGCCTTCACTGGGTCACCGCTCCTCCATTATTCAGAGAGAAAAAATAAAAAAACACCCAAACTGCAAAGCTGCCCCTTCTTATAACGACAGCTGTGAGAAGTGGCGGGGCACGGATAACCCAAATTGAAAGCACCCTTCCTTTCCATATAGGTAAAATCATGTACACCAAGTTATAACGTATGTTCTGCACACAAATACTTTTCTGAAAAAAACGTATGCAAACCTGGGTGCCACTGGCTGGGCTGCGCGCACACATGGTAATTATACAATGTACACACACAGACGCCAACCAGCGGACATTTCTGCAAAAAGGGCAATACACTACGTCGAAAATCCCTATAGAGAGCATTGTTTGCTATCTATATACCATGAAAAAACTTTGAGGGACTCTCGGTTTATATCTGATCAGAACATGTTTAAGTTGCCCTACAGACTTCAACGTGGCGGTTCTCAAATAGGCAGTCCTACCGTATCTTTACCTCTCAATCGAGCCAATAAGGCCTCTCACTGGGGTCAGCGGACCTCCATTATGTCAGACGAGAGAAAAAATATAAAACGCCCAACTGCAAGCATGACCCATCTCTTTTGACTTGCATGTGAGAGTTGGCGCGAGCGGAAAGAAACCCAAAATCGGAAACGCACCCCTTCCTTTCCATAGTAGGTTAAAATCAATGTACACAAGTATAACGTATGTTTCTGCACACAAAAACATGTCTGAAAAAAACGTATGCAAACCTGGGTGCCACTGGCAGGGCTGCGGCACACATTTAATTATACATGTAACACAAGACCGCCACCAGCGGCACATTTTCTGCAAAATGGGCAATAACACTACGTCGAAATCCTAAAGAAGCATTTATGCTATCTATCACAATACATGACAAAACTTTAGACCTCTCGGTTCACATTCATGGATCAGAACAATGGTTTAAGCCTGCCCACGACTTCAAAGTGGTCTTCAAATCAGGCATCAGTACTATCCTATCTTTACCTCTCAATCGAGCAATAAGGCCTCTCACTGGGTTTCCCGAACCTCCACATAATTCAGAGAGAAAAAAATAAAAAACACCCAACCTGCAAAAGATGCCCTTCTGTATGACGCCTGTGTGAGTGGGGGGGACAGAAACCCAAAATGGATGCACCTTAATTTCCATTAGGTTAAAATCAATGTACACCAAGTTAAACGTATGTGTTTCTGCACACAAAAACATATTCTGAAAAAACCGTTGCAAACCTGGGGGTGCCCCTGGCAGGGCTGCGGCACACATGTAATTATACAATTACGCACACAGACCGCCACCTGCCGCCACATTTCTGCAAACAAGGGCAATACACTACGTCGAAATCCCTAAAGAAGCATTTACTTGTATATATCATACATGAAAAAACTTTGAGACTCTCAGGTTCACATATCATGACAGTACTCATGTTTAAGTAGCACGACTTCAAACGTGTCTCAAATCAGGCAGTCCTATCCTATCTTTTCCTCTCAACGAGCCAATCAAGGCCTCTCACTGCGGTCACGACACTACAATTATTCAGAAGAGGAAAATTTAAAAAACACCCCAACCTGCAAGCTGCCCTTCTTATGACAGCGCTGCTGAGACGTGGGCGGGGACTGAAACCCAAAATGAAGCACCCTGCTTTCCATATAGCGTTAAAATCATTGTACAACCAAAGTATAACGTATGTTCTGCACACAAAAACATCTTTTGAAAAAAACGTATGCAAAACGGGTCGTGCCACTGGAGGGCAGCGGCACACATGGAATTATACATGTACGCAAACATGACCGCCACCAGCGGCACATTTCTCAAAAAGGGCAATCACTACGCGAAATCCTAAAGAAGCATTTATGCATCATCATACTGAAAAAAACTTTGAGGGACTCTCGGTTCCATTTCGCATGATCAAAACATTGTTTTAGATGCCCACGAAACTTCAACGTCAGGGTCTCAAATCAGCAAGTCCTATCCTAACTTTACCTCTCAATCGAGCCAATCATTGGCCTCTCTCTGGGTCACCGACTCCATTATCAGAGAGAAAATAAAATAAACACCAACCTGCAAAGCTGCCCTTCTTATGCACTGCCTCGTTGAGACGTGGGCGGGGACAGAAACCAAATGGAAGCACCCCTTCCTTTCCATTAGGTTTAATCAATTGTACACCAAGTATTACGTATGTTTCTGCACACAAAAACATTTCTGAAAAAAACGTATGCAAACCTGGGTGCCACTGGCAGGGCTGAGGCACACATCGTAATTATACAATGTTCACTCACAGACAGCCACCAGCGGCACATTTCTGCAAAAAGGGCAATACATACTGGTCGAATTCCCTAAAGAAGCATTTATGCTATCATATATACATGAAAAACTTTGAGTATCTCGGTTACAACATATCACATGATCCAGAAAGAACATGTTTAAGCTGACACCAGTCAGGTATAACTTCCAACACCGACCATATAGAGACCACATAGAGGTCGACCACCAGCTCAGGTATTACTTTAACAACACCGCCCACATAGAGGACCACATAGAGGTAGACCCAGCTCAGGTCTTTCATATTAACATTGATACAGACTGATCAAATATAGAAGCATAACCTGAAAATCAGGGACCTCAAGGATGTCCATATATGAGTCGTTACTCTTCTCTCATGAGTCTTCTCTATTCTCCTTTTTCTTCTGACTTCGTTCCACACCGACAATGATGACTTGTTCCCGGCACACAACTCATCCCTGCAGATATTACACATATCTTAGAATCCTCAATTTTCCAGAATCTTTTACCTTTCCCACCTCTGTAAAATTAGGGGTGGGGAGGGGGGTACAGGGCCAAAAAAAAATTTTTGAGACCTGGTACCTAAGGGGTTGGGGGTGGGGGAGGACTAACCCCCTGGAGATAATGCTAAAATGGGTGCTCCCCTTTTAAATTTATTTTACCAGGTTTTAGGTAGTCAAAGACCTAGGTGGGTAGGAAATTTGCAAGGCCCAGGTAATTGATAGGCCCTATTTGGGTAGGTAGACCTCCGTGGTAATTTGGAAACCCCCGGCCCCGGGTAGGTTGGGGGGGTCTAGCCAGGGTGGGAGGTAAATAGCCCCAGGTAGTTTTGCAGGCAATTGGTACAGGTGGTTGGTGGAACCCAGTTAGGTAGGAGGTTTTGGTGAGTCCCAGTTAGTTGGCTGTAGGTAGTGGTTGCCCCAGTTAGGAAAAGCTGTGGTAGTTAGGACCCATTTTTATATATGCTGCAAGCATTTAGGGCCCCCCCTTTAGGTGTATATAGGCAGTTGGGTCCCCTTTAGGTAATATACAGACAGTTAGGGTCCCCCTTTAGGTTATAAGGCAGTTAGGGCCTCCCTTTAGGTAGTATACAGGCAGTTAGGGCCCCCTTTAGCTAGTGTGCAGGACGTCAGGGCCCCCTTAGTTTTTAGGTTCGGGCCCCCCCTTTTTTTTTAGGTAGCCGGCCCCTCCTTTAGGTATCGGGGCCCATTTATGTTTAGGTGGGTCAGGGCCCCCTTAGGCGTAGGGCCCCCGTAAGTACCCAAGACCCCTTTTGGGACGGCCCCCTTTTAGTAGTCGGGGCCCCCCTGTAGTATAAAAAACCAAATTTTCCCTTTATTATAATGACGTGAGAAAGAAATACCCCCAGATATAATCCCGGGGTATTCTCAAAAAACAAACCCAAACCACTAAAACCCCCCCAAAAATCCCTTCGGGGAATAATAAAAGAATAACAATTAAAATATAGCTTTAATACAAACAAAATAATTTTAAAGGGGGGAAGGTTAAACCCTTTGAGCCCTTTTTTGTCTATTATTTACATATATAAAGTTAAACGGGTAACCGCCCCGAAAAAGGGCGACCCCCTATAGTAGTACTAAATCCCCCCAAATTCCCCAAAGCAATAACAAGACAAAAAGGAAAAAAATAACAAACAAAATGTTGAAATTAAACCCTCACCCAAATTTTTCAATTACTTGAACAAAAAACTATATCTTCCCTCTTTTCCAAAAGCGTTTCTTCCCCTGATCAAGCGGATTCATCGGGGATAGTACAAAAAGCATCCAAATGAATTTGCCAAAAATACATATAAAAGATTATGCTTAGTCCCTTTTTGTGCCTAATGTGTAGAATCAGATGGAGGACAAGGGATCCTGTAGTTCAAGTAAATAACAGGGAGCATGATGGGTGCATGTTAGAACCAACATTGCTGTTTAAATATGGGATCTAAAGATTCCACCCGGAAAATACGTAAAACCCCCTCTGCTCGGTAATGTCAATACGGGCTGGAAGGGTCTAGAGGAAACCCCATTCCCGGGCGCATGCGCCCCCGTGTCGGTCGGGGGTCGCCAAGAACATAAACGAAGCCCGTGATTATAGATGTCGCTCGAGTGAGAGACGGGGCGGGCAGATAGAAACTAAGCGCCGCCGTGATGCTCAGGTGAGTGCCTGCCCGTGGCCCAGCTGAATAGCTGCTAAGACAGAAACAAAAAACAACCACAAAAAGCCGCAGTGCAGAGTATTAAAGCGGATCTATTGAGTACTACAAATAAAGACCAGGCGCCCTAATCAGAAAAGACACAGATAAACATGAATGTAAAATACCCATAAATTTAACAATTACTACTAACATAGAAGATAAATGAAATAGGAAAATATGAATATAGGACACCTGGAATAATATAGATTACGAAAGATAGTCCAGCTCACTACTTGTTAACCAGCAACGAACAAAATGTAGAGCAAAGACAAAACATAAGGGCAAATTCAATGTTACCATAGAAAGATGAACAAAGATAGGAGATATAAAGGTCTGAGGACTAGATTTTTAGAACGGGGTTATCCCCAACATATACTGTCTGAAGCTTATCAATTTGCATGTTCAGCGGATCGAGCGTCCCTGCTATCCGAGAAGAAGAAACCAGAGATCTCTAGTACAGTCAGGATAGTGGGTACGTTTGATTCTGCCTAACAAAAGGTTAAGGATATCATCTCAAATTTTTGGCCCATCTTATCTCAGGACCCCTCTCTCAAGAATTTTGTCGACGCACATCCGAGTATTACCTATAAAAGGGGTAAAAATATTGGTGATTCGTTGGTCCATAGTCGTTTCTCCCCGCCCACGCCAACTACAATGTGGCTTCGTCCAAGTATTACAGGCATGTTTAAATGTGGTAATTGTAGGGCTTGTCAATATGTTCGGGTCTCTAAATGTGTGACAAATCTTATTACTGGCAAGTCTTTTAAATTGTATGATTTTGCCAATTGTAAAACAAAAAGGGTGATTTATCAGGCCACATGCCCATGTCCCCTAATGTATGTGGGAAAAACCATCCGGGAAGTGAGGAGGAGAATTCTCGAACACATAGGGGATGTTAAACATGTTCGCGACACCCCACTTGCTAAACATATGAATCTGAGACACCGTGACAATCCGTTAGCAATTTCTTTCTCAGTCATAGAGGTAGTGTATCCATCACCTCGTAAGGGTGACTTTGAGAGAAAGATTTTGCAAAGAGAAGCCAATTGGATATTCCGCCTTAAAAACTGTTCAGCCTTTTGGATTAAATGAGTCTCTTTCTTTTGTATCGTTTATCTGATTTTTCTTGTATTGTTTATCTGATCCCCCGTATTAGACATTGACATAATTTTTACCTTTATATCTCCTATCTTTGTTCATCTTTCTATGGTAACATTGAATTTGCCCTTATGTTTTGTCTTTGCTCTACATTTTGTTCGTTGCTGGTTAACAAGTAGTGAGCTGGACTAGCTGGACTATCTTTCGTAATCTATATCATTCCAGGTGTCCTATATTCATATTTTCCTATTTTATTTATCTTCTATGTTAGTAGTAATTGTAGTAGTAGTAATTTATGGGTATTTTACATTCATGTTTATTTGTGTCTTCTGATTAGGGCGACTGGTCTATATTTGTCGTACTAAATAGATCCCCTTTAATACTCTGCACTGCGGCGTATTGTTGTTGTTTTTTGTTTCTGTCTTAGCAGCTATTCAGCTGGGCCACGCGCAGGCACTCACCTGAGCATCACGGCGGCGCTTAGTTCTATCTGCGCCTGCGCCCGTTCTCTCACTGCGAGCGACATCTGTAATCAGCGGGGCTTCGTTTACTGTTGCTTGGCGACGCCGGAGGCGACTACTGGGGGCGCTTGCGCCCTGTGTGAATCGGGATTCCTCTGTGCGCCTTCCAGCCCGTATTGATCATTCCCCGAGCAGACGGGGTTAGATTTCCGGTGGAAGCTTTAGTCTCATTTTTAAAACGCAATTTTTGGTTTAACATGCGCACATCTGTCCCTGCATTATTTATTGAATCTAGCAGGTCCCTTGCCCTCCATTGGTTTGTTACACATTAGGCAAAAAAGGGACGAAAGAATATATTTTTTTTTATGTTTTTTTGGGGCAATATCATTTGGGCTTTTTTGTACTACCCCCTGATGAATCCGTTTGATCAGGGAAGAAAGGTTGGGATAGAGGGTAGATATGGGTTTTATTTGTTCATGTAGTAATTTTTAAATTGGGGGGTGATGGATTATTTCACACTTTTTTTGTTTGTTTTATTTTTTTTTTTGTCTTGGTTTGCTTTAGGGAATTTTTGGGTTTTTAGTTACTAGCTATACGGGGCCCGCCTTTTCAGGGCGGTTACTCCGTTTATCTTTATTAGTGTAAATAGATGGGACATTAAATTGGGGTTGTAGGGATTCCTTCCCCTTTTATTTTATGTTTTAAAAACCCCCCGTAGTAGTCAGGGCCCCCCCGTAGGTGTCAGGGCCCCCCCTGTAGTTAGCGGGCCCCCCCCCTTTTGGGGTTGGGGTAGGGGCCCCCTTTTTTAGGTAGCAAGGGCCCCCTGGGGGTTTTTAGTCAGGGCCCCCCCTGTGGGGGGTCAGGGCCCCCTTTTGGAGCCAGGGCCCCCCTGAAGGTAGCCAGGGCCCCTTTTTTAGGTAGCCGGGCCCCTTGGGTAGTCAGGGCCCCCTGTAGGTACCCGGGGCCCCCCTTTTAGGTAGTAGGGCCCCCTGGTAGGTAGTCATGGCCCCCTGTGGTACCCGGGGCCCCCCTGTAGGTACCCAGGGCCCCCTTTTAGGTAGCAGGGCCCTCTTGGGTAGAACCCAAAAAATAAAAAAAGGCAGCACTTCAAAAAAATCAAACAATTTTTTACCAACACAGGCATTTCGGTTTAGAACCGAAACGTCCTGCTGTTGGGAAATTAAAAATTTTTTGATTTTTTGAAGTGCTGCCCTTTTTTTTTTTTTTGGTGCCTTTGATAAAACCCTTTATCCCCGGTTGAAAGGCGTGCACTCCCAATATATTTATTTGGTTGTGCGAATTTATTTTTTTTTTTGGAATATCTTTGGGTAGTCAGGGGTTCCCTGTAGGTGTTAAAAGAAAAAAAAAAACATCCACTACCTTGCTCCCGCCCCCCTGCCCCTCCCGGCGCTGCCGCCGGGGCCCCTTTTTGCCACCTGCATAGGCGGGGGGTGATTGACGTACCCCGCACCTACGTCAGCGTAGGGGCCCGCACCTGGAGGCTGAAAGGCCCAACAACCCCTTTAGCTGCCCGGGAGATCAGCGGGCGCGCGCGGCACTTGGCCGCTGACCCGCGTAAACCCGGGGTTGGGGACATTGGCCCCGATCCTAGGGGGTCTCTGGCGTTGGGAGGAAGTCCCGGGCGTTCAGTGACCGGATGCGGGTTGGGCCCCGGGGAGCGCGGGGATGCCTCTGGGGCCCACAGGGGCTCGGGGCCCACCGGGGGATTCACCGATCCCCGGTGTCCCAGTCCGAGCCTGAGGTGAAGTGTGTCTAGTTATTGATAGCAATCCTGAGAGTTATACTGTCAATACAGTTTCCTGCGGAGCAAATGTCACCAGTAGCACAGGGGATGTTTGGGGGTCCGGAGAGATAGCCGCATTATGTTTGATCCCGTTGGTCCAGGAGATGTTTGCCATTTTAATTGAAAATCTGCAAGTGTGTTGCCTGAAAGGGAAAAAAGGAAACCCATGATGTGATTGCCTGTGTATGTATGAGGAGGGCTGGTTTAAAAGTTGAATGTGCCGCTTATTAACCATGTGAAAAAAAAAAAGTGTGCTGAGGCAATTTGTGTGCGCCCGAGCAAGTATTACAGGGAAGGGGATTGTGATGGAAATCAGATTGTGGCACGCGGTATAAAGAGAAAGGTTGTGCTGTGATGTGTCCCCCTGAGGTCACTTGTTCCCCTGGGTTTCTGTTTTCAGTAAAATTTTACTGATGGTCAGAAAGACTGCAGTGACGGTAATGAGGGAAAAAGTGAGCTGCTAGACCCAGAAAAGAAGAGGGTTTTCTCAGGCGCTAGTGAAGGACAGATGAGCGTATTTGAATACTCAGATGGTAAAGAGATGCCTGGTTTTGAAACAACTGATACATTTTCCCCAGAGTTATGGACGGAATAATAGTGATCAGTACCACAGAGGTGGTAGTCCTCGTGGTCTTGGGGAGACCTAAAGGTTGGTGGCATTTTCAGCCAGATATCCGCTAGAGCTACTGGTGTTAAAAGTGTCAATGAGTTGCTTAATGTGAACACAGCAAGTTTGTTGTATATTTGGGAGAACCATAAAGATGGCCCAGCGGCTTTGAATGATGTTCCATTTATAAATGTGTCTGCCATTTACTCCAGCCCATGGTGTGAATTGGATGGGGTGCAAAAGGTAGTAGTATCCCAGATAGAATCTGAAAGTTCTCCCTTAGAGATTGTTACAGGGGATGTGAAGGAAACATCTCCACCCGTTGATGCAGAGGGTCTGCTGCTAGACAGAGCCTTTCAGAGGTGTGCACCGGAGAATATGTCCTTGGACACTGGTAATGTCAATGGTGACTCTGAAAGTATTAGCATGCATGCTGATCGTGATGAGGTCTTTACTGCAGAACATGCATGGTTTGTCGGCCCTGTAGTGAAATGTAAGCCTGCTGAGATGGCCAGTGAGGACCAGAGGCCTGGTGATGAAGAGAAGTTTGGGTCTCATTTTATTCCTGCAGACAAAGGCTCAGGCTCAGGTGCGCCCCCTGCGGCGTTGGTGGATAGTGATCCTGAGAGGTGTCACTATAGCTTCTGGTGATGCTAGTATGGTTGCTGGGTCCAACCAGGTGTCTTTTGTTTCTATGAGACCCAAAATAGTGAAGACACTACCCAGTGGGCACAATGACAAGACAGTCTGTGTGTGGAAGATGGCTAATAGGTATGACAGCACTGGTATTGGGATTGTCATTAGTAACCCTGTGAATGTCGGCATGCGGGCTGACGGTGATGAGATCATTGTTGCATGTGTTGTTCCACCCGTAGAAAGTGGCTATGGCCGGTCTGTTGCCCGTTGTAGGATGAATGCATGAGAGGAGCCCACATCTCTGTATGTGAACAATGTTATCTTGGCCCCTAGGGAAGATGTTTCCCCAAAGTAGGAGCTTTGATCCTGGAGGGTTGATTAGACAGGTGAAAAAGACCTATGGCCTTTATCAAAGGGGGGGATATGTGGCAGAGTGATCTTGTGCCGTTGCAGGACTCTAGGTCGAATTCAGCAGGATACCTGCTACAGGCGTGCCACCGAAACCTGGGTTCGGTGGGGGAAGGAAAGTTTTTGGTGTCAGTAATAATAGGTTACTGACACAGGCAGCTAGTATGGCTGTCTTGCAGCCAGGTATGGGTTTCCTTTCCCGGGACGGTCATAGCGTTGGGTGGGAGGCCGTCCCCACGTTCCAGGCCAGGTTTTCTGGCAAGTCCCTGGATGGCTATAAAAGGCATGGGCCTGCAGGTTTTAAGGAGGCGTGGTCTGCTACCTGGCAGTGTAGCAGTAGTGAGCTAGAGAAAGCTCTGGCCCCCGGTGGGTTGAGGGAAGTCAATCAGATACAGTGAGAATACTGTTTATGTGTGGTGCTGTACAGTAGGTACAGACCACAAATAGGAGGTCTCTATGTATAGCTAATGGCCGAATGGCCTAGGATTTTGTTTATATTTTATTATCCTGATAAAACTGTGTCAATAAGTGCTGAGGCCAGTTTAAAACTACTTCCTTGCAGTTGGAGTTAAGTTTGTGCCATTCCGCTTACCAAAGTGGCTATCCGCCGAGCTAAAGACCCCGAGATTGTCCAAGAGGGCGGCTGGACAAGTGTGAGTCATCACAATATATATATATATATATATATATATATATATATATATATATATATATATATATAGTCATATGAAAAAGTTTGGGCACCCCTATTAATCTTAATCATTTTTTTAGTTCTAAATATTTGGGTGTTTGCAACAGCCATTTCAATTTGATATATCTAATAACTGATGGACACAGTTATATTTCCGGATTGAAATTATGTTTATTGTACTGACACAAATGTGCAATATGCATTAAACCAAAATTTGACCGGTGCAAAAGTATGGGCACCCCAACAGAAAAGTGACATTAATATTTAGTAGATCCTCTTTTTGCAAAAATAACAGCCTCTAGTCGCTTCCTGTAGCTTTTAATCAGTTCCTGGATCCTGGATGAAGGTATTTTTGACCATTCCTCTTTACAAAACAATTCAAGTTCAGTTAAGTTTGATGGTCGCCGAGCATGGACAGCCTGCTTCAAAGTATCCCACAGATGTTCAATGAGATTCAGGTCTGGGGACTGGGATGGCAATTCCAGAACATTGTAATTGTTCCTCTGCATGAATGCCTGAGTGATTTGGAGCTGTGTTTGGGATCATTGTCTTGCTGAAATATCCATCCCCGGCGTAACTTCAAATTCATCACTGATTCTTGTACATTATTCTGAAGAATCTGCTGGTACTGAGTTGAATCCATGCGACCCTCAACTTTAACAAGATTCCCGGTGCCGGCATTGGCCACACAACCCCAAAGCATGATGGAACCTCCACCAAATTTTACAGTGGGTAGCAAGTGTTTTTCTTGGAATGCTGTGTTTTTGGGACGCCATGCATAATGCCTTTTTGTATGACCAAACAACTCCATCTTTGTTTCATCAGTCCACAGGACCTTCTTCCAAAATGAAGCTGGCTTGTCCAAATGTGCTTTTGCATACCTCAAGCGACTCTGTTTGTGGCGTGCTTTCAGAAACGGCTTCTTTCGCATCACTTTCCCATACAGCTTCTCCTTGTGCAAAGTGTGCTGTATTGTTGACCGTTTGCACAGTGACACCCATCTGCAGCAAGATGATGCTGCAGCTCTTTGGAGTGGTCTGTGGTTTGGGTCCTTGACTGTTCTCACCATTCTTCTTCTCTGCCTTTCTGATATTTTTCTTGCCTTGCCACTTCTGGCTTAACAAGAACTGTCCCTGTGGTCTTCCATTTCCTTACTATGTTCCTTACAGTGGAAACTGACAGGTTAAATCTCTGAGACAACTTTTTGTATCCTTCCCCTGAACAACTATGTGAACAATCTTTGTTTTCAGATCATTTGAGAGTTGTTTTGAGGAGCCCATGATGCCACTCTTAAACGGAGATTCAAATAGGAGAACAACTTGCAATTGGCATACACCTGGCTATGAAGTTTAAAGCTCAGTGAGGTTACAAAACCAATGTTGTGCTTCAGAAAGTCAGTAAAAAGAAGTTAGGAGTATTCAAATCAATAAAATGATAAGGGTATGTTTGCACCAGTCAAAATTTGGTTTAATGCATATTGTACATTTTGTGTTAGTAAAAAAAAAAAATTTTTTTTTTTAAACCCATTAATTCCGGAATTACATTATATTTTAAACCCATTTTTAAGCACGTACATTGAGGGATAATAAAATTCAAACAAAGGGAAGAGATAGGAGGTTACAATTACAAGGGAGGAAAGAGGCCCCAGGAGGTTACTTTCAAAGAAAGAAAAAAATAAAAGGTTTTTGGCCATCAATATATTAGAATAAAATTGAAAGGCTTTAAACCCAAATTTTAATACGATAAAAATATATAAATATAATAGGGGAAAATTTTATATATTATATATATATATATATATATATATATATACACACACACAGAGGGGAAAAATAACTATTTAGCCCACCACCAATTGTGAAAGTTCTCCACTTAGAGTGATGAGAGAGCCTGTAATTGACATCATAGGTAGACCTCAACCATGAGAGACAAAATGAGAAAATAAATCCAGAAAATCACATTGTCTGGTTTGGAAAGAATTTATTTGCAAATTATGGTGGAAAATAAGTATTTGGTCACCTACAAACAAGCAAGATTTCTGGGTCCACAGACCTGTAACTTCTTTAAGAGGCTCCTCTGTCCTCCACTCATTACCTGTAGTAATGGCACCTGTTTGAACTTGTTACCAGTATAAAAGACACCTGTCCGCAACCTCAAACAGTCACACTCCAAACTCCACTATGGTGAAGACCAAAGAGCTGTTGAAGGACACCAGAAATTAAATTGTAGCCTTGCAATAGGCTGGGAAGACTGAATCTGCAATAGGCAAGCAGCTTGGTGTGAAGAAATCAACTGTGGGAGCAATAATTAGAAAATGGAAGACATTGGGAGAATGTCATATGGTCAGATGAAACCAAAGTAGAACTGTGTGGTAGAAACACAACTGATCGTGTTTGGAGGAGAGAGAATGCTGAGTTGCATTTCCCAAAAAACACCAATACCTACTTGAAGCATGAGGGTGGCAACATCATGCTTGGGGCTGTTGTTTCTCTGCAAAGGGACCAGGACGACTGATCCGTGTACATGAAAGAATAAATGGGGCCATGTATCGTGAGATTTTAAGTGCAAACCTCCGTCCATCAGCAAGGGCATTGAAGATGAAAAGTGGCTGGGTCTTTCAGCATGACAATGATCTCAAGCACACCGCCAGGGCAACGAAGGAGTGGATTTGTAAGAAGCATTTCAAGGTCCTGGAGTGGCCTAGCCAGTCTCCAGATCTCAACCCCATAGAAAACCTTTGGAAATTTGGCAAGCAGTTTGCTAACTGTGGCATGGGAGATGGGTGGTCTCATAAGGTGTCTTGCATTGAAATCTGCTGCAATGACCCGGGTACTGCGTTCACCAGACATCAACACAATTTCTATCCGCTCCTCACGTGTTAACCTCTGCAACATGTCAATGGCTGTAAACAAAGAGAAACTTGTAAATAACTCATGAAAGAATAAAGTTATGTTAAAATCAAGTACACCATTGTTTTTCTCGTGAAATTCTCAATAAGTTTGATGTGTTACATGATCCTCTTCCCATTGGAAAAAATAAAGTTGGATCCAAAATGGCCGACTTCAAAATGTCCGCCATGGTCAAAACCCATCTTGAAAAGTTTTTCCCCTCCCATATACTAATGTGCCACAAACAGGAAGTTGATATAACCAACCATTCCCATTTTATTTAGGTGTATCCATATAAATGGCCCACCCAGTGTGTATATATATATATATATATATTGACTCGAGTATAAGCCTAGGGTAGGAAATGCAGCAGGTAAGGAAGTGATACCCCTTCTTTAACCAGCAGCATCACTGACCCCCCTCTATGTGACCACAAACAGACAGCATTTCAACCTAGATAAAGTGGCCTTTTTCAAGCAGCATAAAAATGGCCACATTGTCTGGACTGAAATGTTGCACTTTTTGTATGTTGCTCACATGAATTAAAAGATGCTATTTATTTGAAGATGCTGACGTCCATGGCTTCTATTTCTGGGATATACTGTTGGTGAGTGAAGAGGGAAGGTCTGTTGCATTATTTTGGCACAATATGTAAAAAACATAATACAGTATAGGATATTTTTTGGAATGCCTTTGCATAGAATAGCACAGAATAATGCATTATTTTATAAAGATTAAATACAGCTTAAAGGGTTTGTCTCACAACATTGATTAATCGTACCTCAGCCATTTTTTCTTGGTTTCATTTTGAATTCAGGGGCGTGTTTACTGGCTTCTACTAGACTGCAGTAGAAGCCAGGTCTGTAGCTATAGCAACCAGTGCTGACAGCCTATCAGGAGAGATCAAACAGGTCTGTAGCTATAGCTATCCTGAGGAGCTTATGCAGTCCATACAAGAGGGGATATCTCAGAAAAGGTAGGACACTGTTAATGGACATATATTGCAAAGTGACTTGTTTTTGCAAGAACTTTAACATAAAAAGCAATCTTTGTAGTGAGACAATCCCTTGAAATATTAATGGGAATACTAAAAAACTACAACACTCATTTTTCCACATGTGGTTTAGCTTCATGAAATCTATGCTCTTATTGTGGAGAAATCCACTAAACATTTACTTACAATCCATGGCAGAAATATATTTGTCACTTTGATTTATTGCAACAGACTCACAACAAATTTTTCTGATGTAAATAATTGTCATGTGAACAAGGCCTTAAAAATGCCTTCCCCAGTGCTGCAGGTATAAGCAGCAGAGTTTGCCTTATTTTACATTATGGTGAGTTCTGTGCTCTACTCATAGGGTTGAAGGGTTTCAGATCACATCTATGTTTTAATGGCTGCACGGCACTCCCAATAGTGGTTCTAGACTAGGATCCCACTCGTCACAATAGGGAAACAAGAATTCAACTCTGTTTTATTGTAAGTAATTTACAGAAAATGTGTGGTCTGATGGATTGCTATGAAGAATAACAGTTTGATTAGCAGTAACCCCCTCTCAGAGTAAGAGCAGTGTCCATTGCAAACATGAAGGTGCTTTATCAGCCCACACCTCCAGAACGGCCTGTTTATCCTTTGTGAATGGTCTTCTCTATGGTATGATATTTTCTGGTTCTGTGAGGTAAGAAAACTTTACTATGGTATGACTGCAAAAATCCACCTCTTGATGGAGAGGGCCCCACCTTATGTGATATCACCTGGTTCTCCAGGAAAGGAGTTTCCACTCTTCACCTCTTAATAGATCGATGGCCCCATCTATTATGACATCATTTGGTTCTGCAGGGTAGCAGTCTTCTTTTTTGGGTATCACCCCCTTGGTAGTTCCACCTACAAAAAGGGGGGGGGGCCCCTCTTTATAACCGGATCCAACAAATGTCTGCAAAATAAATCAGTCTCACCATCTTATTTCATTTGGCCCACGACGAGGACCAGAATGGCAAACTGCCCTCCCAAACATATTCTTGGTGGGCCGCCTGGTTCTGGGCCAAAGAATCCCCCGGTGGGCTCCGAGTGTCTCAGGTTATCAAACAACTTTTGTGAAACTTCGGGACGGGGTTTTGAATTGAAAAAATTTTCCAAAGCCAGGGGAGCCAGAACTTCCTGCTCTAAAAATTTACCCTCTGTTAACAACGCAGGCGCCATAATGTAATGACATCATGGCACCTGCTTTGTTGCCTTCGGCTTGAGGCCTACGCCCAGGAGTTTGTCCCGGTTTTGGCGCAGATATAAAGCTCCCACCAGAAAAGCAGGAAGAAGGGCTTTTGGGGCAGGGGGAACAGAAGATTGGAGTATTATTTTTTTATTTTTATTTTGAATGGGGGAATATACCTTCTAAGGGGGCCCAAAATTACTTACCAAACCCCTGATGGGGCTATACAACCTACATACGAGGGGGGCCTTATTCCATCTGTCTACGGGGGGGTTATATACGGGGTTGGGTTTTTAGATTATCTAAAAAAAAATTTTAAATTTTGTCTGCCCAGGTCAGTTAAATAACATATTGTTTTGACACTGCAGCCTATAAAAGGAAAAATTTATTCACTTTTTTCACAACTGTTTTTTAGGCTGCATTGTTTCTCCTCTGCCTGTCTTCTGATTACTTCCAGCACTGATTGGCTGAATCAATCACGTGCCATTGCCTGATGTCACTGTTCAGAGTGGTTACTTTGGAATGGTGACATCAGGCAATGACTGCTAGAACCAATAAGTACCAAAAAAAAAAAGACCGGTGGAGGCGGCAGACAGCAGCAGCATTGGAATGCAGATGAGAGGATAGGTGAGTGTAAGCTTTCTCATTTTAAGGCTAGCAATACCCTTAACCCATTCCTGACAGCTGGTCATAATTTATTGTCTCTTTGTTATTTTTTTCTCCTCGCCTTCCAAGAGTTATAAATGGTTTATATTTCCATCTACATAGAAATATGAAGGCTTGTTTTTTGCGGGACAAGAAGTACATTTAAATGGTGAAACCAGCAAAAAATTAAAATGTGAATAAAAAAATTTTGTTTGGGGTTTTTTTTTTGGTGTTCACCTTTTCGTATTAATGCGTTATCTGTTTCTGCGGGTTGTACGATTTTTGCAATCCCAAAATATTTTTTTTTTTTTCTTTTTAAATACTTTTAAAAAAAATAAAAAAGTTCCTATTTTAAATTTGTGCGCGGCGCCATTTTCGCACAAAAATTTTTATGGTTTTTAGCCTATGGATCTGAGTGACAGTTTATTTTTTGTAGGTTGAAGTGTAGTTTTTATTGGTACCATTCTGGCATCACTTTTTTAGGGGATGAGAAATGACAACCCCCTTTCCCTCCTGCAACAATTTTGGCGTCTGAATTGTTTTTTCTATTACACTGTTCAGCAGCCAGGACAATTGATGTTAGGGCGCAGGGCCGGGACAAGGCATTTTGGTGCCCAAAAGCAAGTCACCAATGGCGCCCCCCTCGCTCCCAAAAAAATGGCACCCCCCCCCAACAAATTTCCCTCTCCCCCCTGCACCAGGCCCTGTCACTAATTTTTGCACATTCCAATAGACCCCCATTCCCACAGCACTGCCAATAAAAATCAGTGCTGACAAATTTCGTTTTCAAAATGTTCCCCCTCCGTTTGATATGTAATACCCCTAAAAAAAATCACCAAATAACCACCGATACATGGGGCAAATCTACCAGACAAATGATTGTACTAAAAAAACCCCACAAAACCAAGACCCCAAAACTATTACTACTTAAGGATAAAAACCTTTCCCGACCCCGACCGAACCAACCCCCCACATTGACATCACTGTACCAGGCTCTGATTTCATATACCCCGCCCATACAGGGGCTATATAGTGGGAACACTATTGTATGAGACGCTCTGCAGAAATATAAGTGATTACATACAGTTACATTTTTGTTACTGACGGAACTCTTTTTTTGATCAGCGTCGTTCACTTTCCCTTTTTTTCTCATCCGGTTACACCTTTATGCTGATTTCTCCGGCCACGACTGATCCCATGATTTTGGACACAAATTCTTAGAATTCTCACATTTCCAGCAACCCCTTACTTATAATATATAAGCCCCCATTAACAGGTATATAAATTTTGCCCCTTTTAGTCAGGCATTTGTATATATTCTCCTCAGTCACACGTATATAAATATTTTCCCTTAAAGGAGGTATATAAAAAAGGGCCCTCAGGGAGGGAATAGCATGGGTCACCTCAGCAGGGATATAATATAGGGGCACTCAGGCAGGTTATAATTAGGGCCTTCCGGCAGGGAATTGATTTTGGGGCTCAGGGAGGTTATGCTATGGGGCTAGGCAGGATATAGGGCACACAGGGAGGTATAAGCATAGGTGCTTAGGCAGGTAAAAAAAGGGGGTCAGGGTTAATGGGGGGGCCCGGCACATATGGGCCCCAGGCAGGGTATAGGGGCCACGGCAGGGGTATAGGGGCCACGGCAGGGGATGGGGGCTCGGGGGCCTATGGGGCCCAGGGAGGTATAGGGGCCCAGGCAACGTAGGGGCCACAGGGGAGGGGTATAGGGGCCCCCAGGCGGCGTATGGGGGCCACGGCAGGCGAATAGGGGGCCCCAAATGGGGGCAATTTGGGGCCCCAGCAGGCAAAGGGGCCAAAGGCAGGCGTATAGGGGCTCAGGCAGGGTATGGGGCCCAGCACGTAGGGCCACAGGGAGGCGTATAGGGGCCCAGGCACGTATGGGGCCACAGGGAGGCGGGGAGGGGGCTCAGCAGGCATATAGGGGGCCACAGGGAGGCATATAGGGGCCCACAGGCGGTATAGGGGCTCAGCGGCGTATGGGGGGCCCCAGGGAGGCGAATTGGGGCCCCAGCAGGGTTATAGGGGCTCAGGCGGCGATGGGCCACAGGAAAGGGATATAGGGGGCCCAGGGAGGGGTATAGGGGGCCCCAGCAGGGCGTATGGGGCTCAGGGAGGCAAAAAAAAATTTATACTCCCCTTACCTGCTTCCCGCCGCGTGCCCTTTTTAAAAGGCCCCGCCTCCAAGGGCCCGGACGTCCTCCCCGGGAGCTCCTCGGGCGCACAGCCTTTATGGAAGTGCGCCCGAGGAGAGGCAGCGTCGCGATGACATCACTTCACGCGACGCTGCCCCTGACACACGGGGCCGCGGTGGCGCTATGAGGGCCCCGGCCCCGCTGTTTCGGCCCTGCGGCTTACCAGAGACCAGCGATCCCCGGGGAGCAGGGCCCACACGTCGCGGGGCAGGGGGCGCTCGCCTTGCTCCCATAAGACCGTCACTGATTGGTCCCGCGGACGCACATACAGAAATTGCCCGGCGCTTCAGGCCCATGGCAGCGGCCTGGAGCCTGGCGAGGTTTTGGGGGCCCCTGTTGCCCCACTTTGGGGGCAGGCAGAGGGGAGGCGCCCTAGGGTCGCCTACCTCGCCTCCCGTCGTCCCGGCCCCGTTAGGGCGCACCCCACGGGCCCGGTTTGCCCGGGTGGTATTTGCATTTTTTGCGGGGCCCTCCCCACGGCCGGTGGGGGGGGGGGGCGGCTTTTTCCCCCCGATGACGGGGGAAAAAAACCCCCCCCTTCCATTCAGAAGCACAATTCCGTCGAAAAACCCGGGCGGAAGATTGTGCTTTTAAAGTTTTGCCCCGGACCGCCGCAGCAAAAACCCCCCGCAGAAAAGTGGGGGCTGCTGTCGGTTTTCCCCAGAGCACAAAATTTGCTCATTTTTGGCCGGGTTTTTCAGGCGGCTGAAAAAACCCAAAACGGCTGAGAAAAAGGGCCGAAAAACCCGGGCCGTGGGGGGCGCCCTTATATTTTAATATGCAAAATAGTAAGGAGCAGCTCACCTTTTATTTCAAAAGTCACCTTTTACCCTATTGCCTTTTTAACTTCGGCTGGTAATTGTCCTCAGTTGCAGGACATGAATCATACGATGACAAACAAAAGTGATGTCCAGTCTCGAGGTAAACAATGGGAGAGTTCTTATTTCAATATAGTCGGTGCAGAGGGTATAAAAGACGTGGCGTGCAAGCTACGCGTTTCAGGAGCAATTCCACTCCCTTGTTCACGGCAATTCCACAAGGGAGTGGAATTGCTCCTGAAACGCGTAGGCTTGCACGCCACGTCTTTTTATATACCCTCTGCACCGACTATATTGAAATAAAGAACTCTCCATTGTTTACCTCGAGACTGGACATCGCTTTTGTTTTTCTTTATATTTTAATAGATCAGACTTCTACGGACACGGTGATCCCAATTATGTGTTTTTTTATATTTGTATAATGGCAAATGCGGATGATTTGAACTTTCAGAATTTTTCTTATTTTTTTATACTTTTAAAACATTTTTTTTACTTTTACATATAGTAAAAGGTTATTGACCATTAAGGGGTTTGATTGCTTGTGTATCGTTGTGTATCCTTCTGCATTATATAAATACTAAGATGGCGGGGTTCTATTACTCACTCCCTGGAGCAGGAAGTACTAGAAACCTTAACATGGCGGCTAATGAAGCCTTCATTAGGCTTACAGCTGCCATTGTAACCAATTGGCACCCCGCAATCTTGTCGGGGGCATTGACCGGAGGGAGGAATGGTGCTGTGCACCCTTTCCCATTCATTTGAACACCGCAGTCGCAATTGCCACTGCGTCTGAAGGGTTTAACAGCAGGGATAGGAGTTTCCTTCTGATAGCAGTGGATGTCAGCTGTAATTAGCAACTGACACCAGCCTTCTATGTAGCAGACTTTCTGAATAATGCCTCTATGTAGGACCTTACTGACAATAGGATGTACCCACACGTCAATTGTTGTTAAGGGCTTAAACGAGTTGTCACACCATGTTGTTTTACAGAGCCACAGGTCAAGGGCGTCGCTAGTCAAATATATCCGGGTCTCATGCCCCGAATATATTGCCTGCAGACTCGAATGATTATATCCCCGGCCGCCCTCATACACTATAGTAGGGCAGTGCCGCATTGTTGTTCTCTTTGAGAACCAACGATGCGGTGCGCGACTACTATATTAAATGTCCGCTGCTCCGTTCAGTGCCGCCGGGCCCCCTGCGCCGCAGTGCATGATCAAGAAGAGAGCAGCCTCCTCCTCTGAGCTGCCGGCTGCTGAGCTTCCTTTTCATTGCGCTCTGTGCAGGGTCGGGAGGAGAGCAGCCGCAGCGTAGCCTCTCATGCTGCGGCTGCTGGTGATTCCTGAAACTGTGTGCTCAGTCAGGTCTCAGGTGTGCTGCTGGGGCTTTCTGTGGAGGAGGAGGAGGAGGAGCGAGGCTGCAGTAATCCCTAGGTTTCGGTGTATGCACGCTCCTCCTCCTCCTCCTCCTCTTAGTCAGTGAGTGCCCGCGCAGAACAGGCGGCAGCTGTATCAGGTACTTGAGCAGGGCCAGCTTGTTATAAGTTAATAGGACATATCTGGGGGGCCAATATAATGTAACTGACTGCAGCATAACTGTCAGCTGAGCTCTGTGGGTCACACTGACCCATAGAGCTGACAGTCTACAATTATATTGAGCAGCATTATATAATCTGACCCACAGGGCTGATCTCAATATAACTGTAGACTGTCAGCTCTGTGGATCAGTGTGACCCACAGAATTCAGCTGCCAGTTATTCTGTATACTGGGGAGCCCTGTGCCTGGCTATATACTGTGGGGAGCCCTGTGCCTGGCTACATACTGTGGGGAGCCCTGTGCCTGGCTATATACTGTGGGGAGCTCTGTGCCTGGCTATATACTGTGGGGACCTGTGCCTGGCTATATACTGTGGGGAGCCCTGTGCCTGGCTATATACTGTGGGGAGACCTGTGCCTGGCTATATACTGTGGGGACCTGTGCCTGGCTATATACTGTGGGGAGCCCTGTGCCTGGCTATATACTGTGGGGACCTGTGCCTGGCTATATACTGTGGGGAGCCCTGTGCCTGGCTATATACTGTGGGGGGGCCCTGTGCCTGGCTATATACTGTAGGGAGCCCTGTGCCGGCTATATACTGTGGGGAGCCCTTTGCCTGTCTATATACTGTGGGAAGCCCTGTGCCTGGCTATACTGTGGGAAGCCCTGTGCCTGGCTCTCTACTGTGGGGGAGCCCTGTGCCTGGCTATATACTGTGGGGAGCCCTGTGCCTGGCTATATACTGTGGGGAGCCCTGTGCCTGGCTATATACTGGGGGGGGACCTGTACCTGGCTATATACTGTGGGAAGCCCTGTGCCTGGCTATATACTGTGGGGAGCCCTGTGCCTGGCTATATACTGTGGGGAGCCCTGTGCCTGGCTATATACTGTGGGGAGCCCTGTGCCTGGCTATATACTGTGGGGAGCCCTGTGCCTGGCTATATACTGTGGGGAGCCCTGTGCCTGGCTATATACTGTGGGAAGCCCTGTGCCTGGCTATATACTGTGGGGAGCCCTGTGCCTGGCTATATACTGTGGGGAGCCCTTTGCCTGGCTATATACTGTGGGAAGCCCTGTGCCTGGCTATATACTGTGGGGAGCCCTGTGCCTGGCTATATACTGTGGGGAGCCCTGTGCCTGGCTATATACTGTGGGGAGCCCTGTGCCTGGCTATATACTGTGGGGAGCCCTGTGCCTGGCTATATACTGTGGGGAGCCCTGTGCCTGTCTATGTACTTATCCACATACTGGTGGTACCTATATAACTACCTACTGGGGGACCTATGTATCCACCAGCCTACTGGGGAGCACTATATAACTGCCACCTGGCTTTTCTATCGTAGGAAAGCAGGTTGCTGTGGAGGATGGAGCATAACCATGATTTCCTATATAGGCCACCATTTGTTAGGTATTTGTTAGGTAGGTATACAGTATAACCCCTCCACCCCCCAGCTAGGAATATAGGTGCTGGAAAGTGAGGATTCTAAAATGTTTGTGTGGTAAATTCTGCAGAGACATGTTGTGGCCAGAAGTCATCATGGTGGTCTGGGCCGGATGGAGAAAAAGGAAAGAGAACTACTTTGATCAGAAAAGGCGTCTTCTGTAAGTCACTTTATGTAACTGCACTTAGTCAGTATTATTTGGTCCTTAACCCCTTAAGGACCCGGCGTTTTTTTTGGGTGACACGTTCGTTTTTCCCTCCTCGCCTTCTGAAAGCCATAACTTTTTTATTTTTCCACCTACATAGACACATGAGGGCTTTTATTTTGCGGGACAAGATGAACTTTCTAATGGTGTTATTCACTATACTATAGAATATACTGGGAAACCGCAAAAAAATTACAAATGGGACAAATTGTGAAAAAAATGTATTTTCGCCATGTTTGCGGGGGTTTTGCTTTTATGGCGTTCAATCTTCGGTAAATATAATGTGTTATCTGTATGCTTCAGGTTGTTAAGCATCCGGCAATACCAAACATGTAGGATTTCCGTTATGTTTTGGTACCGTAAAAAAATTCCAAACATTTTCTATTTTTGAAATTTGCGCTACGGCGCCATTTTGTGCGACCAATAACTTTTTTGTACTAACACCTACGAACGTCAGTGAGGGGGAATTTTTTGCGGGCTGAAGTGTACTTTTTATCGCTAGCAGTTTGGAATGCATGCGACTTTTTTTTAGCACTTTTATTCCATTTTTTGAGTGACGTAAAATTACCAAAAAACGCAATTTTGGCGTTTGGAATTTTTTTTCTTCTACGGTGTTCAGCGTGCGGGATAAATGATGTTATATTTTTATAGATCTGACTTTTTCGGACGCAGCGATACCAAATATGTGTAACTTTTTAATTATTTTAATTATTTTATTTGTAAAATGGGGAAAGGGGGGTGATTTGAACTTTTAATACTTTTTTTTTTTGTACTTTAAAACTTTATTTTATTTTATTTTTTACTGTAACATTGAGGCCACCTGTGGTACTTGACCACTAGGTGGCGTGATTGTTAATACAACCTAATGCATTGCATAGGCAATGCATTAGGGTGTACAAAGATGGCGGTTTCCCCACTTCCTGTCTGCGAACGGAAGTGGGGCAAACCGGCCAGGGTAAGTGACGGGAGCCTTCACAAGGCTCCCCACCACAATGCCCGGTGATCGGATCGGCGCAGCATAGCTGCACTTATGCCGATCACCACACCGATCGGTGCGCGGCACCGATCGGCGTTCATTCAGACGCCGTGGCCATCTTTGCCGCGGTGTCTGACGGGATAAACAGCGCCAGCGGGCGGAGCCACCCGCCGGCGCTGTTACTGCCGCTAACACCCGCCGGCTGTGCGGGGGGGTCGCGGAGGGATCCCCCTGCAAAGCCCCTTATCGGCCCTGGGACGTACTGATACGCCCAAGGTCGTTAAGGGGTTAAATAGTAATATTATTGGGTCTTACTATTGTAGGATTTTCTTTAGTAACGGTCATACATATGGTATATTTGCTCCATGTATAGGTGTGATATTTGATACCTGTATGACTATTATTTAGGGGTATTACTGTGTTATACGTAGGTGAGACGTTTTGAAAAAGTAAATTTATCAGCGCTGATTCCCCTTCTACACTGCACTGCTGAGGTGATGTAAAGGATCTATGTGGACTACGTGGAAAATAAACTGCCAGGAACATACGCTGTTCTCTGTAAAAATACATAACACAATTCACGATGTGGCGTAAAAAGTGCCGTGTGAACCCCACCCTACTGAGCAAAACATAACACAGAGGGCCCGGGCCCCGGATGTTTTAGGACCCTAGCAACGCCCCTGCCACAGGCAGCTTCACTGTGTTTTCCTGGTCAGGCTGTGGGTGGGTCTACAGCAGTGATTGGCATATCAGCTCTGCTATTCCTAGCTGATCCTGTTACAGTGACATGACTGCTGGAGGTTTGTAAACTGTAGTTCACTAGGCTACAGAGCTCTAAAGGGTTAATGCTTGTCAGTAATGTAAATGAGCTTTGTAGTTCAAGATAAGGAACAGAGTAGGGAGTGAGTCATCATCCCAACCACATAAAGGTGGCCAGTAACAAGGGATGCTTGTGTGCAAAAGAAGGAGACAAGATCTACTTCTAAGAGAAGCAACATGAAAACTGCAATGTATTTGGTAATAATTTTTATTTACCCTTGCTTTCATGTTTAAAGCTAATCAATGAAATGAGAATACTCCTTTAAAGCATGTTATCAAAATGTTCCAGTAGTACAGTAGTAGTTAAGTTTCATACAATTTTGCAGTAACATTCGGCTGTTTGAGGGCAACCATAGTGCTGATGTGGCCCTTGGTGAAAATAAGTCCGACACCCCTATATTATGACATCATCTGGTTCCGCAGGGGAGCAGTCTTCTCTGTGGTATAACACTGTACAGATCCACGTCCTAATAGTTTCCTGTCTGCTATGATATCATTTATTTCTATGGGGGGAGCAGTCTCCTCTATGGTATAAAAGTTTTATTGTTCTTCATGGAGAAAAACAAAATAGTAATCTTACAGATATGACACCGTTTAATACCGATGGTCCGGTTCACATTGCAGAGGCTTCTCTCAGAGTCAACAGTAACAGAGATGTCATCGGACCCGTTACATGATGGACACCAATGGCACCCAACAGACTCCACTGACTACAGTGGGGTTTGGGTTTCATTGGGTTTCAAGGTAATCATCATTTTAATGAAAAAAATAATGCGGCATACTGCACTATTTTTTCTATAATTTTTAATTGAATCTCTGATGGAGGGTCTGAATGGAACCTTTAGTGCATATAGGAACCTGGCCTAAAGAAGATAAAAAGGTATTGTATCTGCAAGATGGTTTTCTCATGAAAGAACAATAAAACTTTTTTCAACTGGCTAACATCGTGCCCATTTTTTTTCTTCTGTCTTTATGGTATGACGCTGTACAGGTTTATCTCCTGATAGGCGGAAGGTTCTGCCTTCTGTGGCGAATGTACTGGCTGGAACATGTTGTATTGCTGATTTTCCATCATGTAATGAGTAGTATCCACATTCTGAAAAAAACATGACCAGAAGAAAGAAGCAATAAAAGGAGGGCACAGAGGTAAAAATGGTCACAGCAGAGGAAATTAGCGATCAGACGTTCTGGCAAAAGAATTGTTACAATTTTACATTAGCGTTCATGGCAGTCTTTTCACATCCAGGCAGGGCCGTCTTTTCCATTGGGCCAGGTAGGCCAGTGCCCGGGGGCCCCACGAGCTTAGGGGGCCCTCCCGGGCAGCCGCCTACCCTGCCCAGTGGAGCGACAGCCGCAGCGCCGGTTCGGAGCGTCGCCGGGGGAGGCTGGGGTTTCCCCCTGGCGGGCCCCGAGTACCGGCGCCGGTCTGTGGCGCTGGTGTCTCCCACCCTCCCCTCCTTCTTCGCTGCACGGCCGGGTCACAGACCCAGCCATGCAGCCATCACGGCCGCCGCCTGCAGAACAGCCGGGATCTTCTGCTCCCGGCTGTTCAACTCCCAGGAGGCTGCGGGGCAGGCGCGCGATGTGATGACGTCATCGCGCGCCTGCTCCGCGGCCCTGCAGTCTGCTGTGAGCGGCCACCGGCTCCGGACGGACGTGGAGAAGAGGAGGAAAATCAGGTAAGTAAGAATTTTATTTTATTTTTTTATTCTACTGCCCTGCCTGCCCATATACTGCCCTGCCTGCCACCTATATACTGCCCCTGCCTGCCTGGCTATATACTGCCCTGCCTGCCACCCATATACTGCCCTGCCTGCCCATATACTGCCCCTGCCTACCACCTATATACTGCCCTACCTGCCCATATACTGCCCTGCCTGCCTCCTATATACTGCCCTACCTGCCCATATACTGCCCTGCCTGCCACCTATATACTGCCCTACCTGCCCATATACTGCCCTGCCTGCCACCCATATACTGCCCTGCCTGCCACCTATATACTGCCCTACCTGCCCATATACTGCCCTGCCTGCCACCTATATACTGCCCTACCTGCCCATATACTGCCCTGCCTGCTACCTATATACTGCCCTACCTGCCCATATACTGCCCTGCCTGCCACCTATATACTGCCCTGCCTACCACCTATATACTGCCCTACCTGCCCATATACTGCCCCTGCCTGCCACCTATATACTGCCCTACCTGCCCATATACTTCCCCGGCCTGCCATCTATATACTGCCCTGCCTGCCCATATACTGCCCCTGCCTACCACCTATATACTGCCCTACCTGCCCATATACTGCCCTGCCTGCCACCTATATACTGCCCTGCCTGCCCATATACTGCCCTGCCTGCCACCTATATACTGCCCTGCCTGCCACCTATATACTGCCCTACCTGCCCATATACTGCCCTGCCTGCCACCTATATACTGCCCTGCCTGCCCATATACTGCCCTGCCTGCCCATATACTGCCCTGCCTGCCACCTATATACTGCCCTGCCTGCCCATATACTGCCCTGCCTGCCACCTATATACTTCCCTACCTGCCCATATACTGTCCTGCCAGGCCATATACTGCCCTGCCTGGCTATATACTGCCCTGCCTGCCACCTATATACTGCCCTGCCTGCCCATATACTGCCCTGCCTGCCCATATACTGCCCCTGCCTACCACCTATATACTGCCCTGCCTGCCCATATACTGCCCTACCTGCCACCTATATACTTCCCTACCTGCCCATATACTGTCCTGCCTGGCCATATACTGCCCTGCCTGGCCATATACTGCCCTGCCTGGCTATATACTGCCCTGCCTGCCACCTATATACTGCCCTGCCTGCCCATATACTGCCCTGCCTGGCTATATACTGCCCTGCCTGCCCATATACTGCCCTGCCTGGCTATATACTGCCCTGCCTGCCCATATACTGCCCTGCCTACCAATATACTGCCCTGCCTGCCCATATACCGGTCCTGCCTAGCTATATACCGGTCCTGCCTGCCCTAATTACTGGCCCTGCCTGGCTAATTACTGGCCCTATCTATGAGGGGATAATACAGGAGGGCCCTACAATCTATGGGGGAGATATTACAGGGGAGGCCTACAATCTACAGGGGGGCTATAAACCTACCTACAGGGGGCAGCATATTTACCTACAGTGGGCCTGTATACCTACCTACTTAATGGTGGGCAACATTACTACCTACTTACTAAATGTGGGGCGCCCATAACTGAGGTAGGAATCGATAGCAATGTGCTGATAAAGTGAGGATTCTAAGATGTTTGTTTGTGACATTCTGCAGGGACGAGTTGCGGCTGGGACAAGTCGTCATGGCGGTCTGGACGGAAGGAGAGGAAAAGGGAAAAAGAACGATTCAGAGAACTCTGATCAGAGATGACGTCTCCGGTGAGTCCCTGGTGTCAGGGGTTATTTTACTTCTATATTCGATTAGAGCTGTGGTCTCTGTCATGTAATGGTGACCTGAGCTGGTAATGTTTATATTTGTTTCTTTGAGTAGTTTTTTTTTTTTTTTTGGGTGGGGGGGGGGGGGCAGTATATCTCTCTGCCCAGGGGCCCATAGTGCTGTTAAGACGGCCCTGCATAGGAGGAGATGGCTGTTTTTTTCTCAAGCAGAAACAGTCACCCTCAACAAAGAGGGAGTCTCCCTCAAAACATAGCATTTGTGCTACTGCTGGAGACTGAACAGCCATCACCTCCTTTGCCTGGACCTGAAAAGACTGCCATGAACACTAATGTAAAATTGTAACAATTCTTTTGCCATAACGTCTGATCGCTAATTTGTTCTATCACAGTGTTGCATAAAATGTTAAGAATGTGAATAATAAATGGACACTTTGCTTATATAGAAAGCATACATCGCAAAAAGTGACTAATATGGTGCAGCTCCTATTGTGGATAACAGTTATCTATGGAGATAAGGACCTCTGACTCACCACTGACTCACTTTGGTTTTTGGATAAAAGGTGTGATCTCAGAGATTAGACACAGCAGAAGAAGCTAGCCCCAGTCAGCACAATGATGGAGGTGGAGCAGGCCAACATTGAGATGGGGGAAAGCAGTTATAAGGGTATGTTCACACGGCGTCTTGCCTCCATATGAACATCCGCTTTTCTGATGCGTCTCTGGGTCCATCTGAACGGACCCAGAGACGCATCTAACATTTAGCAGTGATTTTATCACTGCCGGCAATGACAGACACGCAGCTGCGTTCACATGAGAGATTGCCGCTGCGTGTTTGCATCGTGCCTGTCAGGTCCGTCTTTTAAAGAATTGCATGTAATTTCTTTGATCGCATCTGCAAGTCGGACCCGACAGGCGCAATGCAAATATGCAGCGGCGATCTTTCATGTGAATGCAGCTGCGTGTTTGTCATTGCCGGCAGTGATAAAATCACTGCTAATTGTTAGATGCGTCTCTGGGTCCATTCTGATGAACCCAGAGACGCATCAGAAAAGCGGATGCTCATACAGAGGCAAGACGCCGTGTGAACATACCCTAAGACAACCATTGGTGAAACATTGTCATTACTTTGCATTGGTCATAATATGGAGAGAACAGACAACCCAAGACCATTCTTGTATTCAGTCTGAATCCCTAGATTCTGCAAGTCATCAATATAAGACACTGTCCCTCCACCGCACACATTGCACAAAATGTTACAGCAAAAAAAAAGCCATCTCTAAACATACAAAAAAAATAATATAGACATCACCTGCGGCATTTCCGGGCCACGGGGTCCAATCTGTCTGCTGCCTATTAATTATAACAAAAAATGTGACAAAACATTATATGTCCAACTGTAATAACAGTATATCATGTGTCTAATAATAACATATCATGTGCCTGAATGTAATAATAACATTATATCATGTGCCTGACTATAATGATATCATTGTACCATGTGTTTTACTCTAATATAATTAAATCAAATTTCTGTTATAATACTGTTATATTGTGTGTCTAACTATAATGATAAAATTAGATTATGTCTCTGTAATATACAATGGACCTCCCGTATGAAAACGGTCTAGGTCTAAGACTTTCTTTGTTGCCCATAGCAACCAATCAGAGCGGCCATTTCACATAGTGCTCAAAAAAATGAAAGGGGAGCTCTGATTGGTTGCTATGGGCAAAAAAGAAAGTCTTACTCCTAGAGAGTTTTCATACATGTCCCTCTAAATTAATGTGTGTCTAATAATACGATTATATCATGTGTCTGACTGCAACAATAACATTATGTTGTGTGTCTGACCCTAATAACAGTATATTATGTATTGACTTGTAATGACACATTATGTGTGTGATTGTAATATTATTGAATTATATCACGTCTGACTGCAATAATAACACTATTTTACGTATCTGTTTTATACATACAATTGAATAGAAGACATGGCCATAGTATTATAAAACTATAGCCATGTTCAAAACTTAGATACATACAGCATCAATGGATATTTAGGTAAAGACACCTGTAATATGATCATCCTTCATTTAGGATTCCTTCATCAAAGGCCAAAGTAGTCATGTCCAAACATATCGTGAGTCCATGTGGAGATGTAGAGCCATGAGTACACATGCTGCTAAGCAACGTTTTGACAGTACACACCCTCATGCTTGAGAAAGACGTAGGATGGGCGTATTACAGGTTTCTTTACCTAATTATCCATCTACTGTAACTAAGTAACACTACACGCTATTGTATTTTTTATAACAATAAAAGCTGTCTAGGAGGACTTTGGCCATGTCATCTATTCAATTGAATTCAATATTAGGTTTGGCAGAAGCCCTGACTAACATCAGTGAATACGCTAAATGGGTTGGTGCATATTATTAATCTGAGGTCTGTTTTATGTATTGTAATTGTAACGAGTGGCGCCGCGCTCCGGCCCGCAGGCCGCAGGCGCACCCGTACCCTCTCTGGGGTTCCTGCCGGGGATGGGTAGCGCCGCTGGCCGTGGGACGAGCTGCGGGCGCACTCGCTCTGAATACTCATCAGACCACGCTCCTGTCCCGTCCGCGCCCTCTGCTGGCCAAGGCGAGCGCGCCCGTTTTTCTAGTTTAAAGGGACAGCGCGCCGGTAATTGGCTAATTGCCGGACGCTGCCCCTATATATTGGTTCGGTCCACGGTACTTCCTGCTGGATCTATGTTGCCTCGTGCCTTAGAAAAAGCGTTCCTTAAGTGTGTTCTTGCCTTGCCGTGTACCCGACCTCTTTTTTTTTTTTTTAAGTGATTATTTTGAAAAGTTTTTAGTTTAACATTGTCAATCCAGCAAAAAACAACCAACATACTTAACATGCGCTCTGCAAAGTTTCAGTGTCCGACTGTATCACCCCAACCCAGTCTTACATATTCATGGAGTTTTCAGTGTCCAGTTAACATATAATAGATAGGTCTCTAACAGTCATAGACACTTAAGTAGTACCGCAGTGAATATAAGTCCAATCACACCCATTCATCCCATCCATCCATGGTTATTAGAAGCATATGAACATCCAAGCAATCTTTCACAGCCCGACGTCCGACCCCCGCCCTCCCAACACACTCTACCCACCGACTAACCAGCCTGCGAAGTGATCCACACGCTCCAGACATCTAGAAATTTATCTGGAACTCCTCGCGCTTCAAAAATGAGCTTGTATATAGTCAGATCTCCATTCACTAACTGTTTCCAATGTTCCAATGATGGATGCTTAGGAGGTTTCCAGTTTAATAATATGGACTTTCGGGCGTAAAACATTAAACTTCTGTACAACTGCCTCTCTGATTTAATCTGAACTATGTCCTCCACCAAGCCCAGTAGGCAAACCTCGGGGGCACAAACTGCTGGTAACCCGAGTTCCTCGCACAAGAATCCATGAACCGCTGACCAAAAGGCCTTAATCCTAGGGCACTCCCATACCATGTGAAAAAGGGATCCAAATGCACTATTGCACCTAGTGCAGGTTGGGCTGGGCAGTTTCCCCATCAGAGCCAGTCGTGCTGGCGTATAATATACCCTATGTAACCACTTGACTTATATCAATTGGTCTCTAGCACTGATCACCATAGATTTCCATTAGGACGCTAAATCCTCCAAATGATGGGATTCTAACTCTGAAATGTCTTCACGCCATCTCTCAAACGCTTTTTTAATAGAAGACGGTTGACACTGCATTATATTCTTATAGAATGTAGAAACCGGCTTCACCGGTTCTGTGAGTCGAGCCAACTCCTGATAGTCCGGAAAGTTCCCATTTAATATATAATTGTCCTAAATACTTAATGCCCTTTTGCGGCCATATTTCAAAGTCCACCAGCGACTCCAGTTCCGGTAGCTTCCCGTTACGCCATAGGGGTATGTATAGGGACCACGCATCACCCTCCCCGTCACCTCCATAAACTCCAGCAAATTTCCTCCATACCGCAATTGTTGCTGCCAGAGTGGCCGTGTAATGCTGGGTCGGGTAGTTCCCGGGTCTGAACACCATGTTCCCTAGTGCTTCAGATGACCCCACCACACAGGCAGCCCTATGAGTGCCACCGTCGGATTATTACGATCAGCTCTATATCCCACACCAATCATAGGTGAGTTGTACTGCTCACTGATAATTATTAAAAATCTCCGGATAATGCCAATCCCCCGTCCTCATATGTAAAGCTTTTAACGTACGTTTCACTATTCTGGTTTACTCGCTGCCCAGAGGTAACAGACGAATGTCAGTTGTTCCAGGATTCGAATGTGTGTATGAGGGATCAGTGTAGGAGTGCCATATACAAGTATAGCTACTTGTGCAGGAGGACCATCTTTAACGATATTTTATACGACCCATCTAGGGTTAGGGAGTGGACCTCCAAGTCGTCAGCTTCACTGGCTATCTCATTTCATTGCTACTGAACAAAAAATTATTGCGTCAGAAAACCGATCCGCACCTCTCTGTTGAATCTGGTATGCTGAGATATGTCGAACTGTTTCCACAACTTCCATCTGGACTAGGGATAATCCCCACACTTTGGATATCTTCCCACTGCAAATAACACAGATTTTGCCATTTACTTTTAGTCCGGAATACTCCCCATACGGATTCCACCTCGACAAGGAGGTGTCCAAGGAATCTCGCGGGAATTTGCCAGATTGACTAACAGATCATCAGCATTACAGAACACCTTTTCGTTATCGCCTGTATTTACGGCCCATTCTATTAGGGAATTATTGTTAATAAGGATTGATAAGGGTCTATAGCATATGGCAAACATAAAAGGGGAAAAAGGGGACATCCCTCCGAGTGCCTATCCCCAGTGGGGAATTGGCCAGACAGGCATCAATTGATCCATTAACCTCGCTGTTGGCTTCCAATACAATACCTGGAGCCCCTAAGAAATTTCTGCGGGGGAAAACCAATGGATTTCAGTACTTCCCACATGAAATCTACACTCTATTGGCAGTCGAAAGCCTTTTCATTATCAACAGTGATGCATTCATCTCTGTGTCCTGCATTCTCATGGGTCGTTTGCTAAGTTAGTGAATAGCACTCTTCAGATTAATGTCGGTGGATTCCCTGTTATATCCAGGACTGATCCGATCCCAACGATAGAGGAATGATTGAGTTAAGCCTCAGCGCCAGGACCTTGTCTAAGACTCTTAGCAATCCACGTTAATAAAGCGAAATTTTATGGACACGTCATGAGTTACATAATCGGGGGTTTACTTTTTTGTGTAATGGTCAACTATTATAGCCTCGTTATTGCGATGGGGGTAACTGCTCTTTCTACAAAGGTTTTATTTAAAGACTCGGACCAATTTGCATATCAACTTAAACCATTCCACCAGGATTATCGTACAGGGGCAGGGGCCTTGCCAGTTGCATCTGTCCAATAGCTCCACTTGGGGTTAATGATAATATGTGTACATGTGTGTTTAATAAGATTGAGATAAGTTTGTTTATAAGAAAATACCAAGCTTTCCCACTTATAAGACCATCAGATATCCATTTGAGGAGTGATTGATGTGCAGAATGGAGGCATTAAAAGATCGGCCACGATTTCCAGTACTGTATATATCCTGTCCAGCAAGCGACTGAGTTTCGAACTAACCTGTTCCAGAAGCACTGACTGATTAACAACCAGAAACTTCATCTGCCTGGCAACTACTTTGAACCCAATAGAGAACTTTGTGCCTCAAACACTCTCTATGGACTGTCCACTGCGCAGGTCCCCCGACCACTGCATCCCTATAACTATGTGTGCTTCGCTGAATAATGGGAGGAGGTGCGAGGAGAAGATTGGACCAAGAACAACGCGTCTGACTCTTTCTTTCATTTGGCCGGACCGTGCTCTTTGGACACGATTTTTGGGTACCGGAGTGGGAACAGGAGATCATTGTCGCCTTTCATTGACCTTGACAATCTTGGAACCCTAGATGGGACGCCCCCTGGCTAAGGCAGATCCCAGACCCCAGCAGAACCGACGTACGGACTGCGAGTGAAAACCCGACAGCATCAAATCGAGGACTCGCAGCCTCAACGAGTCACCGGTTTACTTTATAAGTTGATACATATTTTATGTATTCTACTGCCGTTGGCACATTTTGATGTTGTTGGTTAGTACTTTGTTGTTCCCGGTTCTGATCTGGTGGGTTGGTCTTAATTAAAGTAACTGTCATGTCAAAGGATCTGATACATGTCCACGTCCCGAAACATTGTGTGAAGTTGATCGGCTGCGGTATAAGGACGAGTCCATTTTGAGTTACTGAGTCCTGTTCCACCGGTATGGTTCGTTGTAGCAATTGCTAGAATATAGCCCTCGGCAGTATTGAGGCGATTGTTAAGACTTCCTTTCCTCTGTGTTACTGTAAACAGGACAAGGACTAAGGTCTGATTAGCAGTCTGAGCGGGTCGGAGATTAGAAGTGACATCTCAATAGGGGAAACTTCTGGGAGGTTGGTGAATTACCTGAGAGGGTACAGCCCTCAGTAGGTTAAATTACTGTGACATCGAGTGAACGGGGAACTATTGTTTTGGTAGGTTAGGACTTTTCTATTATTTTGATAGTGTTCGCGAGCTGAGAGGCTGTGACCCGGGCACAAGTGGGTGGCCACACTTTGTGAGGTTTTACCAGGATATAGTGGAAAGTGGAAGAGATATCAATCATGTTTAATCATGTTTAAAAACAAGAACATAAAGTTACCCAGCAGAAGCTGAGACTGCCGAGGAAATAGTTGCTCAGAAAGAAGGGGAAGAGTATGTAATTCATGCTAGGAAGATGGACAAAACTTGTGGGTTGTCAAGAGAGGGCGGCTCCAGCCCTCAAGAGTGGCAGGATATTTTAGAAGAGTATCGAGGCAAGTTGTGTGACAAGGGTTGGTTAGAACATGGGCACAGGCTCTATTTTGAGGAGTTGCAAGGGGTCTGCAGAAAGAAAGTTATGTTGTGAAGATGAGGTTACTGGAGGTTCTGATGAGCGCTGTAAAGTTGTACGGTTACATGAAAGTGTCACGATGAGGTTGTGAATATTAATTTATAAGATGGACCGCTGTGCTGCGCACCACCGCCCTATAATGGCGCCCGTAATGGTTCCGGAAGGGTGGACTGTGATGTATGTGGAGAACAAAAATCGGACTGGCGTGGGAGGAAACTGGCACAGAGTCTGTGGTGCTACCGGAAAAACACCCACAGAGGGCGCGCATGAAACCACCCCTGTCCCGGCCCCTATATCCTTAGTCACCTCCCAGGTGGCAGTACTATCAGGGTCCCACCGCCCCCACCGCAGACAGAGAGTGATCAGGGCACTGGCTATCGCAACAACCTGTGGCACCGCTACAGGAGCACAAACCGGCCCCCACCCCCGGCCGCAGCGCAGTGTGTTCGTCCTTGGATCAGAAGAGGATGAGACGCCTGCTTCCTGGCCAACTCAGCCGGGGGATGGGACGAAGTTCGCCCCGAGATCTCGCCCCATACGGGTTGACGGGGACTGGATCATCCGCTCAGGGAGTTCAGGGGCTGCCAAGCCGTGTCGCCCTTAACTCTTCGGACAGGTGGAACCGGACAGGGGGACTGTTCTGTAACCAAAATCAAGGTTCTCTAACCCATAGCTCTTTGGAGGCGGACTAAGTTACAGTCCCAACAAGAAGACAGATACGACAATGGGAAACATTGGGAACCCTCGTTGAGTGTCCGGAATGTTCAATACACACCGAACCGAAGAGGACACGAAGGTGAACAAGTTCTGTTCACTGTATGTCATGGAGACTCCTCCCCACTAAAGTAGGAGCGATTGTGAGTCCAGCAAAAACGCGGTTAAACCCAAAGCTGGTGGATTGGCTGCGAAGAAGCTCATTGGTAGGAGGGGCCAGCCCATCCCAGGTGGTATGTGCCCGATTTCATATGCAAACAAGGGAACCCTTAGGAATTGGCTCCGCAGTGGTTACCAGAGCTGGGGAGCTGGCCCATGTGAAGTCCTAATTTACACATCCGTAGGCCATGTTTTTGACAGCCAGGTGGAATCAGTTAATATGTAGAGATCCTGTCGATCAAGCATCTGGAATGCCCTTAGCGCCGCTCTGCAGGGGTCACCGTGAATGGACATGCCTAACAGTTCACAATCACTACCTTTGGTTTATGCAGGTATAATGGATTCACCCATCTAGAATGTGTAACTACTGCATTTAATGACTATTATGCAATAGATATCTGATGGCAATGTGTTGATTGAGACAGTGAATAAGAGTGGTGGACCGAACCTACCCAGGCACGCACCACTAGGATTGTTGGTACATAAATGGTTGGGCTTTGGTGGATCTTCCAAACGGTGGTACATCCATAATGCCCCGTACTGACATTCCGCTGAACCGGGTATCAGCACAGCCCGTCCTGAAGACCCCAACAGTTCAGCGGCCACTGTACGGTGATGGACAGAAGGGGACCGATCCATATGTGCCCTTCACCGGTACTGGATAGACTCTTTCTGGTAATACAAGTTACCTGACCCCATGAAGTTTCCATGCAATTTGGTAGGAAACTGACACCAGACCCAGGCAGATGTATGTGAGCCAACTGGAAAGATTTAGATACTTTGGTGATGGTTAAAAACATCTGATGAGTACACCTCACCTACCCATCCAGAAATACTGGATACCACGGGGGAATAGACCTTATACTCCTTCCGAGTTCTGGGATCCCAAGGTATTGCGAAACAACTTAAAGTTTGAGGGCCCAAATCTGGCATGAGTGATCAAGCTTCAATCTGCAGGATTGTCCAACAAGAAGCAGGGGAGGGGCCGTAGACACATTTGCTGCTCGTTTGTTGCAGCAGTACGAGGATATAGGATTTTCCATAAACCAATAAGATACAATGCTCTTGTGGATAGAGCTTTAGATTTGAATGGGCCTGGAAGAAGCCTTAGATGTCAGGTGCTGCCGCACCAGACAGAGTTGTACGCCTCAGAGTACAAGGTAGGGCTTCTATCTTTAGTATAGGGTTTCCAAAAATGTTGTTTGCAAAGGACGGGAAAGTTAAAAAAAAGAATGACTATAAAAGGGTGTGAAGCCGGTGATGATTTGAGTGTACCAGTCCCCATGGTACCATCCAGCTCCTACCATTGGGACCCCTCACAGTCAAGGACGGCCTCCCCAAGGAACCCAAGGGTCCAGAGAACTCCTGTTTGCTGGCGTGCAATCAGGGAGCGGTCATTTTTTTAACGTGATTGACAGGGTCCGCATCCCACAAAATTCATTACGGAGTATTGGGGAAATGTACAATAGGATGGTCGATAATACAAAACCAGGAGGGCCCTACTGTAGGTAGCAAGCCGTCCCAGTTTCTATTCTGTAGGTGAAAATCAAGGTGTGTGGGGTTATCATACAATTCCTGTCGCTGGACAGCCTACAGATTTTATGGTGGACACTGGTGCAGGACACATCTGTGATTTCAGCCAAGGCCATACCCCCTGGGTCAGATTCCTCTGACACTAAATTAGCTGTATTGGGGTAGAGGGTCGAATTCATAAGTCGCTCTCACCGTGCCAAATTAATGCTGGTCCCTTCCCTGACTTGATGTTCCGTTTCCTTAGTATCCAGACACCTGCCCTGTGAACTTACTTGGAGCGGACCTTCTGCTGCATCTTGGAGGGCACTAATACAGTTTACATCCAGAAGGCATGGAATTAGGACCTGTTTGACCCGGCATCTGAAGATGGGAATTAGCGTTAACGCTTGTTGCCTTAAGGCCTTACCGGCGTTTTATGGATGTCCCTAATGGAAGCCTTGTCCAAAGATTCAAACCCTACCATACTACAACAACTTTCAACCTATTTGTTTCGGAGTCAGATCGGGCCCGCTTCTGGAGTCCTCACTCTATTCATGACCATTGCTGGGATAAACAAACGCCCAATTGGTAGATACTATTCAGCATGTCTGGATCCAGTTTGCGCGTTACAGCGCCCAAAATGATTGGAAGCTAGTACATGCCGCAATGATTTTTTAATGGATAAGACCGCAGACATACGTTTGGGACATGATTGTAATTATTCAGGCCCCCAATGGACTTGCTTGCTGTCTACAGCAGACCTTGCCAAAGCCAGATATTCCTTTCCAAAGGATCACAAGTGGACCACATCCAGATGCCAAAAAAGTGGATAAATAAGAATAGTCTTAGTGGCAGTGGACATGTTTCTGGATGGCCAGTAGCATACCCGTGACCAACATGACCTCACAAAGTAACGGCAATGAAGTTGATTACTGATATAAGCTTGTCGATTTGGAAAACCCCTCAGGTGATCGTGGTCAGACAGGGTCCTGAAATTCATCTTCTCGGTTTTTCCCGAGAATTATGAAACTTGTTAGGGGGTAGATTTGGGCCTATGCCACTCTCGTACCATCCCACCAAAGCTCTGGCGAAGTGTGAAGAGAAATGAATGGTACGCTGAAGACACAAACTCTTGGACAAATGACCTGTGATTCCCCATTACCTTGGAACAGAACTTCTCCCAACTGGTTCTGTACCATATCAGACACACTCAACAGAGGAAAACAGGGCTGACCCCCTTGAAATTCTGTCTTGGTAAACCCCCCACCCACCAGTCTTTGAAATTAGGAGCTGGAGTGAGTGAGAGTCACTGATAAAACTGTTTCAATTTGTGATGAAATTGTCCAAAGAGTTGTACTAATTGCATTGCTGCAGTTTCTTGCTCTTCTCTTCCAGGAATATTCAGGTGAAATTGTACACGACTCTGCAAACCAGGAAGTAGAGTGTATGTGTAAAGGCACATCAGAAGTAAATTGCCTAGAACCCGATTTGAAAAGTCCATTCACAGTGGTTTTTATCACCCCGACTGCGGATCATATAGAAGGAAAGCCAACTTGGTTCCACGCATTCTCACGGCAATAGGACCCCACCATAGATGATGCATCTTTGTATTTCCATGCATGTTGTGTGGGATTATGGGAAGGGAGCAAGGGGAGCAACATATTTTTGGGTGGCCTAAGACGATACAGTTCAGACCTTCTCATTCGACTTCTGTGATATTTGCCCCAGATCCCAGTTGTAAAGAAGGGTCCCCAATACATAGAGAGCAAGCTTACAACCCAAGGGCAATTCTTTTTGTGTGGACCCGCCAGGGATTAAAATTGTAGATATGTCGTTGTGGGGTGGGAATACAGGTGAAGTTTGGGGGAGATTAACCTATGGGAGGGCAGGTATGTAAGGATAAAAAATGGGACGATCATTGTTTAGTTTGCGGTGACCGCTAACTAGGGGCCCAGTCCCTATCCCTAATATACGATGGGAACATGTTATCTTCTCCAGTGGAAACTGACATCCACCAGAAAAGTATCTGTGGTTCGTTGGGTAGAATGGGTCAAATACACTAATTGGGCCCACAATCTGGATGTTGGATGTCTGCGCTCTGTGCTATGAGCAAACCCACACATGGAAAACCCACCTTACCACATAGTGGATGAAGACTATTGCAGACTGTGTTTTCAAACTACTACAGGAACAAAATAATGGACAGGATGTGAAGATTTTAAACCCATTTAAGTTTCAAACCAAGGTTAAGCCATCCAGGAAGGTGATGGTATTTTACCGGCAATATACACTTGCTTTTCACCTAATGTTATCAGTCCAAAAGATCTCTCTTGGAATCTTCTCAGAAAGGATTTTGTCAGGAAATTATCCTCGGTAAACTCTTCAATCCACTCAGGTATCTTGCTAGATGTCTTCTGGTTGTGTGGATGATGCAGATTAAGAAGAGATTTAACACTCCCAGTGGAAAGGTCAATGTACGATGGTTCAAGTTGTCATGCCTTTTAGAGCAGTCCCCATGGGATCCGGCTCACATAGAGACCCTTTTCCCTCGAAGGAAAAAGGAGAACAATCAAAATTTGCTCGATGGGACTCCTCAATGTCTACATCGATTGCCATGGAGTCACCTTGGGGGATCCCGACCAGTTTAAGCCAAGACAGAAAGCTTGAAGGGTTTGCCTCTCTTATTACACAGGTCACAAATATCAACAAAAATGTAGATTTGGATTAATTATATTTTATAACCAACAGAGGTTTGTCAATTAAGCGCTCAGAGATGGATTCAAGGTGGTCTTCGAGGAAGCTAGGCCACAAATACCAGAATGGACATGCAGAATCGATTGGCAATAGTTCATTGGTTTTAGCCGAGAAAGGTGTGGGTTTGTGGGTATGGTTATAGGAGAAGAATGCTGTACTTAATCCCAGACAAACAAGGGAGTGAAGGGGGAAGTAGATTACCGTTGCCTGGGTTAAAAATACAGGAATTTTGGTCAAATGAACTTAAGGAGGAATTCAGTGTGGATACTTCCTGGGCTAATTGTTGACGGATGGGGATCTGGGGGTTGGAAGCAATGGTTACAACAAATTGGTACAATTCTACTGTTATTCTGGTGGTTTTGCTGTTTGTTCTTTGCTGTATTGTGTCCCCCTTTTATAAAAAATCTACTAGCCAAAAATAGCCTTGGAGGAACTGGTGGGTACTGTTTCTTTATGCAAGAACAGGAACTCTGATGCATGAAAAAGTTAGAGACATTCCCCCTATCAAGTAAAGAAAATGCCTAACACTGAATGAAATCAATTAATTCTAGGGTTTAGAAAGGGAGACCTCACATCGAAAGGTAGGTTTTGTTGAGGGAAGGGCAGGGAGTTGTTGTTAAATAGTTATGGCTCTCTGCGATACTTCCTCAGACGAAATCCCCAACCCCATCCCCACGGTTGTGAGCAGCTCCACAAGGCTAAATATATGTAAATTAAAGTTGGAGTATGGGAAAAGCTTGGCATTTATAGGTTGGAATGTGAGGGTTAATGCTAATATGTGTAATGTGTGTTTCCAATAAGCTAAATGTTTGTTTATAAGGAAAATACCAAGCTTTCCTCCTTATATAGACCTTACAGATAATCCATTTGTTGAGGACGATGGATTCGTGCTGAATTGAGACTTGAAAAATGGGCCGCGATTCCATGTATATATTCCATGCCAAGCAAGCGACTGAGTTTGGACTACATGTCCCACGAAAAGCACTTGACTGATACAAACCAGAAACTTCATCTGCTGGCATACTTACTGTTGAACAATGAGAACTTTGTGCTAAACCTCTCTTGGTCTGTCACCAATGCGCCCAGGACACCTCCGCACACTGCCATAAATAATAAAACTATGTGTGCCTCGCCTGAATAAAAGGGAGGGAGTGCATGGTTAAGATTGGCCAGAACAACGCGTCTGGCTATTTCTTTTCATTGGCCGGCCCCGCCGTGCACTTAGACACTGGATTTGGAGTACGGAGTGGGAACAGGAGATCCATTCGTCGCTTTATGACCTTGGACAATACGTACTTTGTCTTCCATGATCGGACCGCCGGGCTTCCCTTCCTCCTCAGACAATACCGAAACAAGTGAATTGTCAGCAAAAATAGTCTTTGTCATTTCAGCGATGTGTAGTGAAACAAATATTTCGTGGAATATAAGATTCATAATATTCTGCAAACTGCACTGCAATCTCCTCAGAACCCGTCACCATATCCCCCCTGATATTCTGAAGCCAGCCACCATGTCTTGGGGTTTCAGTTCTGGTATGAAAGCTAATGCCTTCCATTTTATCGCCTTCCGTAAAGATTTGTTATGTCTCTGCTCGCGAAAGCAAAGCCTCTTCATGTGTTGTACGGGAGTGAGGAGTAGTAGTTTTAGGCCTTTTGTTTTTTCTCCATCTCCCCCTTATGTTTTCCCCATTGGCTGTCAACATAGTCGCCTAGCCGGGGCTAGCTCCCCCCCATCCCCCCCTCTTTTGGGCATTGAGAGTGACTCTGTGGGTTGCGGGCATTAAAAAGATTCCCCCTAGTTACCGCTTTAAGGGCGTCCCATTTAAAAAAGGACAGCCGAGTTTTTCTTTGATCTCCGTACTCGTCAGGGCCCTTTCCCTCCACCCCCGGGACTAAAACCATTTGGGGTTTTTAGTCTCCATCCCTTCTGGGTCCACCTTTCTTGGGAAAAACTCCACCAGCAAGGGGCAGGGTCGAGATGCCTCTCGGAAAATAGTCCCCCCCAACCAATTGGCAACAGCTCTGACTTGCAAAAGCTGGGTCTATCCAAAAAGGGCCCCCCGACGTCGCAAATAACCGAAAATCCCTTTTCCCCCGGATTTTCCCCACCTTCACCCCTCTGTTAGGCCGCACACCCAGCCATTCCCAAAACGGGGATCATGCATGGGGGGGACTAGGGGGGGTTCCATATCTCGCATGCATCGCTTTAAAAGTCCCCACACAGAAGGGGAGTCGTAGGATAAAACCCAGAAGCTCGGAAAACCGATCCAACACCCCCACTAAAGGGGGAGGGGGAATATACCCCCCCGGATATATTCCGTTCCCCTTTTTGAGGTGTATAAAAATATCCTCCGGGGGATCAATATGGACAGCAACAATGTGAATGGGAGGGCCACTAGATTGAGCCCCCCCCTGGCAAAATTTAGAGTAAAATCGCATATAGTGGAGCCTACCAGGGCCTTTAGTGCTAAAATTTTTTGCGTTTTTTGCGTTTCTTGCAATTCACATTTTGGGTTTTATGAGTAGAAAGTTGAAAAATAGGGTCTTTTTAAAAATTCAGTTGATACCCCGGGAAATTTCCTATATCAAAATTGAAACCCTTTTTTTTAAAGAGGAAAATTACCCTCCCGGTAAGGGGGTCCGGGCGTCGGGCCTCCCAAACATCATACATACAACCCCTTCAACCCTGCAATCACCCAAAATTACAAAAAATTGTATGAACATTTTAAAAAAGTCCCCTTTTCCCCCCCCCTGCCCTACCGACCAATATGGGTGGGTTTGTTCCCTAAACCTCTTGTGAAAAACACCCAACTCTTCACTCCATAGGGGAAGGGACCAATTTAACAACCTTACTTTAGCTCTCTCCCAAAAAACCCGGGGATGAGCCAACTTTTTTAAAAAAAAAGAAAAAGTAGGGTTCTCCGAAGACCCAAGAAGGGGGCCAAGAAGAAGAAAAAAAAGCCAAAGTCACTCCTCACTCCCTAGGGATGTACCTAAACTAAAAATTTTTCGTCTTACCCCCAACCCCTAGGGAAAAACTGCCCTAACGGGAGTAGGCCTAACCTTTCTCTTTGGGGCACTAAACTTCGTGTGGCTCCACTTTTTATGGGGCATCCCCAACCCTTGAAAAACCCCCCCCCCCCCCATCACTTGGACATCGATCATATTGGCCATGTTTAAACCCCTCCGAGTAAACCCCATTATAATGTATCAGGGGGGTAACTACCGGGTAGCAGGGGGAGCAGTTGCACGGGGGCCCCGCGCTTAGGGGGGCCCCGGGGGAGCTTCTCTCTCCGTACCCCGGTAATGCCGCTCTGGGGCCCCCGGCAGGAACTTAAAAAGTTCATGGGGGTGGGGTGCGGGGCCCAGCGCATACTCCCTCTAACGCCCGGGCCCCCCGGCCCCAGCGTTCAAGGGAGCGCGCTCGGTAGAGCAAGAGCCCGATCGCTCCCCCCTTTTTTATTCCCCCTCCGGCCCCTGTGGTCACTGGGCGCCGCGGTGACTCACATCAAACCCCCGGGCCCCCCCGCGCCCGGCGCAAAGGGGA
>JAODAL010032057.1:0-47523 GCA_025379985.1 Phyllomedusa bahiana | reverse complement strand
CAAAAAGTTTTTCCAAATAAAGTGACACATGACAGATTTCAAAAATGGGGCTCTGTCAGAGAGGCCAAAACTGGCTCCGGCGGTAGGGGTTAATATCCAACAGCTAAGTGATGTCGTCATGAAGGAGTGGAAGGGGATTCCAGTGGCAACCTGTGAAGCTCTAGTAAACTCCATGCCCAGGAGAGTTAAAGGGGTTGTCTCACTACATTGTTTCATCTTACCTCAGTCCTGTTTTCTTGGTTTCACTTTGTATTCAGGGGCGTGTTTACTGGCTTCTACTAGGCTGCAGTAGAAGCCAGGTCTGTAGCTATGGCAACCAGCACTGGCAGCCTATCAGGAGAATTTGAACAGGTCTGTAGCTATAGCGACCTGAGGAGCTGATGCAGCCTATAAAAGAGGAGATATCTCAGAATAGGTAGAACACTGTTAATGGACACTTGTTGCAAAGTGACTTGTTTTTGCAAGATCTTTAACATAAAAAGCAATCCTTGTAGTGAGACAACCCCTTTAAGGCAGTGCTGGAAGATAATAGTGCCCACACAAAATATTGACATTTTGGGTATAACTTTTGTTGCCAACGGTTTAGACATTGATGTCTGAGTGTGTTGAGTTATTTTGAGGGCACACCAATTTTGCACTGTTATAAAAGTTGTACACTGACTACATTATATCAAAGTGTCATATATTCAGTATCGTCCCATGAAAATATATAATACGATATTTACAAAATGTGAGTGGTGTACTCACTTTTGTGAGCTACTGTATGTGAAGGGTTGTGATTTAGAACAACTAGGCTCCAAGTGTGGGTTTTCTGGGATTTGGAAATTATAATCCAGTCATTCCCTAAGTATTAATATATATTCTCTCCTCCAGTGAAGCCACTGAGATTATAAATTGAGCAGCAGCAGGATAATCATAAAGCAGTGTATAGCAATGTATAACACAGCACAACCATGTTAGATGAATGCATTTTCTACAGATTTGTAATTTTCAAGTGGTTACATATCATACTAGACATAGAGAGCACTTTTGTCTTTCTTTTCCCCTTCCCTATTCTCTTTCATCTTGCAATCCTGCACGTAGAATACCCAGTGACTATTCTATCCTTTTCATTGGGAGACAACTCCTTTAATGTCAGAAACATTTTCAAGTAAGATATTTCCATGGATATTGTAAATAAAAATGTTTTGCAAGCATTTTGTAGGACTTCTCATAAAAAACTTTTTGACATACCTTAATTCAATATTATACTGTCGATTTGGACATTAATGGTTTAGGAGGGCAACCTAAGCTAACATGACTTTCACTTTTTTTGCTTAAATGTCAATGTTTGTAAGTTTGTTCCAAATATCAATTTTCTCACACAGTGGGTACGGAAAGTATTCAGACCCCTTTAAATTTTTCACTCTTTCTTTCATTGCAGCCATTTGGTAAGATCCAAAAAGTTCAGTTTTTGGATCATCAATGTACACTCTGCACTACATCTTGAAAGAAAAAAACAGAAATGTAGATATTTTAGCAAATTTATTAAACAAGAAAAACTGAAATATCATATGGTCATACCCTTTGGTGTGACACTCATATTTAACTCACATGCTGTCCATTTCCTTCTGATCCTCCTTGAGATGGTTCTACTCCTTCATTGGAGTCACTTCAGAACAACTCTGTGACCATTCTTGACTGGCCCAGCCAGAGCCCTGACCTAAACCCAATTGAACTGGAGAGGGTCTGCAAGGAAGAATGGCAGAGGATTCCCAAATCCAGGTGTGAAAAACTTGTTGCATCATTCCCAAGAAGACTCATGGATGTACTAGCTCAAAAGGGTGCTTCTACTCAATACTGAGCAAAGTGTCTGAATACTTAAGACCATGTGATATTTCAGTTTTTCTTGTTTAATAAATTAGCAAAAATATCTACATTTCTGTTTTTTTTCTTTCAAGACGGGTGCAGAGTGTACATTAATCAGCAAAAAAATGAACTTTTTTGATCTTACGAAATGGCTGCAATGAAAGAAAGAGTGAAAAATGTAAAGGGGTCTGAATACTTTCCTTACCCACAGTAGTTGTTTGAAAAGCATAATACAGTAAATCTGCTTTAAAACTTGTAAAATCTACTTTTTTTTAGTGTTTCACCTCTTTTAAACTACTACTACTAAACAATTTTTTTTACAATTTTTGGCAATATTTTTTTTCTATTTAGGCAGGAATATGCAATTAGAAATTACATAAAAATATTGTCCTTGAACTGTGAGACTGGACTTTTGTTTGGCAGGGCAGACTAATCTCACTTTGTTTCAGCTGCTACTTTTCTCTAGATTGCCTCATTACAAATAGTAGGTAATGACATAATGATTGCTCTATTGTTCTATCCACAGAGATATATAAGATTATACTAGACCACAACTTATACATGAAAAGAAAAAAGAGTAACCTTTAATGCATTGGGGAGATGGTTGGGTGTTTTATTGCTGGTTATTGCTGATAATATTTTCACTTCTGAGACAACCATAAAGAAGGGCCATCAAGCAATTGTCACGGGCGGTACCTCAGATGTGTCTGTGTCTCTGAGGGTGAAGACCAAGGGCTCATTAGATTCTGCTCCTCGCCATTACGCTTAACTGTGGCTAAAACAGTGGATCTAGCCCTGTACATGACAGCAATCTTCTCACTGCTGTGCTATCAGAGCTCACAGAAAGGAAGTCAGAGAGAATAATGTACATAAGGGAACTTTAAAAAATAATCTAAAAAACAACCACTGCATTAATAAAAACTCCATATAATAGTCGCATATTGCTTGTCAAAATGAGAAAATAAAAATTTTGATGGTAGTGACCCTTGAAGTTCCAGTATTGGCCCTTTCTTCCTTCCCCTAGTGCTATTAAATCAGTAGTAAGATAGGAGTTCATGCACATAGGGCGACATGTATGAACTTTGGTGCTGACAGGACAGTTCTAAATTGCTTTAAAACAGTGTAGAATGCGCCAGAATGTATGAATCTATTCTTTCACAGTTCATACATTTGTTGTAAGCCGAGTACCAAGGTAGGCTTCCGGAATACAGCAAAGTCATTAACAAGGAAAACGACTCCAATACCAGTTCAACAACAATAAAGTTTACTGAACTTGCAGGAAAAGTATGTTCAACAAGTTCCCCAAACACACATGTACAAAGTGGTGACCGTGACACCTGTGCTACACAGTGTGCCACCGGGAGTGTATCCTCAGGATGCACGATAAGTTTACCTAACCACAGGGTTCGGAAAGGCCAAACACCCTTTACCTTTTAATATCGTACAAAGACAAGAACAATTGTGTGTGGTGCCGTTCAGAGGTGCGCTCGCGGTGTAGCACAACAGCTTACAACTTATCTAATGCTACCCGCTATTCCCAGAAAATATACATATCACACGGATTCCCTTACATGCGGACCGGTCACATTAATAACAGTGCCATAGCAAGCCCTCTCCAATGTCCCGAATCAGGAGGCGTACTTGGAAAGACTTAGAATTTGCCCTAACTAGGCTAACTACAGGCCTGCAAACACTTACTAGGTTCGCTGGCGTGTATGCGTTCTTTGACTCGGGTTTACCTTGAGTTTGCAGACAGTCACTGCTCAGAGATGTGGATCCCTGCTGATGGAGTCGATTATCCAAAATGGTGGGTGCTTCTCTCTGTCTCCTGCAGAACGTCCCTTCTGTCACGGTGCTTTCCTCGCCACCAACAGCAATGCAGCCAGCCAAACTCCTCTCTATCTCTCTCAGGAGTTGATCCCAAATCATGGACTCACAGAAACAAGAGAGCTGCACCCATCTGCGGCCAGTGTCTGTCCTCTGCCTGTGCTCTTAGTCCTTCCTCCTGCTCTCTAAGATGGCTCCTGCCTCATGTCTGTCTGTCACGTGACATGTCTCAGCCGGATTTTGAAAACAGTGGCATCTTGTGGCCAAACAGCAGAATGCAACAGGATAGTATACAAGAATAAATAACACATATGATTTTACTGAGTGAGCACAATGAGGCTGTTCCACTATCCCACACAGTCGCCTGTTTTAGAACATTAGCACTACGAGAACTGCACTGACTACATAAATCTGACTTATTTCTTAGCCAGCCCTAGTGTGCTCCATAGAGTCCCCTATACTGCGGGTCTATATCCCAGTTTTTGTATAGTAGGTGCAATCCTGGCGCGAAGTCTATCTGTGCCGCATAGTAAAACAGCTCAGGCCATGCTTACTGATGTTAATAATAAAACTATATTAAATTAAATTATTTCCCCAAAGTATAAAATGAATGTCTAATTACATCCTATCAAATTAGAATGAAATAATATATTAAATTAGTAATAATTTAAATAATATAAAATTAGAAATCTAATACAGGATCTACCGTAAATCCCATTATGATAGTATTGTCAGTACACATCACAGCAGGCTAGAAATAAAAGAAAAGCTATTAAAATAACATGTCAGTGAATAGGAACTATGGTAGTGATCTTGTTTGGTGCACCACAGGTCCCAGAAAGACCTGTCGGGTGCCGGCTTTAGATGTACATACAACAAAGGCTGAGATGAGCAAAATTTACTTTCCACTGATCAACATCTGAATAAAACGAAACATAAATAATGAAAAATTTTCATTAGAAAATCAACATAAGGAATCTCTATAGAGAGGAGAAATAACAGTAAGGCCCGGTTCACACGGCTTATTGCCGACGTAATTGCGGGACGGATTTCGCCCCGCAATTACGCTGGCTGCTGTGCAGCGGGGGCGGGGCGGGGGGCCGGCAACTCGCCGGCCCCATAGACACTCATTATTCACGGCGCGTACACGGCGTAAATAATTGACATGTCACTTTCTCTCCGCTTGGCGTATTCGCCGAGCAGGGACAAGAGACGGAATCCATAGTTCTCTATGAGAACTGTGGTTTACCGTAATGACAGGGACGGATTTCAGCTGTACTGCAGCGCAAATACGGCGCGCAGTACGGCTGAAATCTGTGCACAAATCAGCCGTGTGAACGAGGCCTTAGAATACAAATGTTAGGCTATGTCTCCACTGCACAGAAAAATGTCATTTTTTTCAGCGTTTTTCGATTTCTAAAAACTCTGAAAGAACGACTGAAAACAGCTCCCTTAGACTTCTATAGTAAAAACATCTTGCTGTCTCCACTGAACGTCTTTTTTCTGCTTGGTGTTTTTACTGGTCATCTTTTGCAACATGTTGCAAAAAACGCCATTGCAGGGAAGAAAATTTGCTATTGGAGTCTATGTAAAGCACCGGACGTTTGTTGGCACGTTTTCGCAGTGTTTTTTTGCCGCGTTCTTTCAATGAAAACCCACCCAGGAGATTAAAGTCCCACCTATAGTGGGTGTTAACACAGGCTATACTGTACCTTTTTTCAATTCTGCATACAAGTGTCCAATGTGTCCTCGTTCATACTAAAGTGTTCATGCTTTTGTCGCTAACGATTTTTGGGCAATTCAAGATTTTTTCGCTAATAAAGTTCTCTCACTTCTCACACTAAATACTTTTTTTTATGGATTTTGGCACTAAAATCCTTTTCTTTACAGATTTTGCAGCTAATAAAGTTATCTAGTTTCTGATGCTAAAAATACTTTTTTACGGATTTTAGCGCAAAAATACTTTTTTTTACGGATTTTGGCACTATTAAAGTTATCTCGCTTTTGTCACTAAAAATTAGATTTTAACGGATCTTGGTGCTAAAATACGTTTTTTTTTAAGGATTTTATAGTGACAAAAGCGAGGTAACTTTATTAGTGGCAAAATCCGTAAAAAAACTTATTTTAGCACCAAAATCCATAAAAAAAATGTATTGTTAGCGACAAAAGCAAAATAACTTTAACAGTGCCAAAATCCATAAAAAACGTATTTTAGCGTCCAAATCCGTAAAATGTATTTTAGCATCAAACTCTGTTAAAAAAACGTATTTTAGCGACAAAAGCGACGTAGCTTTATTAGTGCCAAAATCCGTAAAAAAAAACTTATTTTAGCCACAAAATCCATAAAAAAACTTATTTTTAGCGAAAAAGCAAGATAACTATTAGCGCCAAAATCCGTAAAAACACGGACTTTTAGCAACAAATGCGAGATAACTTTATTAGCGCCAAAATCCATAAAAATATTGATTTTAGCTCCGAAATCCGTAAAAAAAAATTGGCCTTTAGGGCCCAAATCCATGAAAAAACATATTTTGGCCGACTAAATGCAAGGCAAAATGCATAAAACGACTACAAGATTACATACAAATGTAATAATGTGCATTACATCCCCTTTTGTAGGGTGGAGTAACATCAATGTTATGCATATATTAAAAACAAGACTTGAAGACAAGCAAAAAACGCGGCCCCACATCTTTGGCGCATTATAAAATGTCGGTGCCGGCGTCGATTGTGCCAGAGTTTGGAGTGCGATTGTTCATACATTTATAGAACAGGGCTACGAGAGCTTTTTGGCTCACAGTATGCCAGAAACCTGGTACAACCCAATTCATACATGTTGCCCATAGTGCATACAATGATAGCAGGCATCCTCTTCAATTCAGAGCAATGGTATGTACAGAACTCTACTGTCACTTTCTTCATTATATACTTTATATTGTGTTAAAAATATTAAAACCATACCTCCCAACTTTTAGATATTACAAAGAGGGACACATAAGGCCACACCTCTGACCACACTCAAACAAATGACGTCACACCACAACACGCCTGTAGCCACGCCCACTTAATAGAATTATCCCCGCCCCTCCAGCAGACAAGCGGCAACACAACAGCAGCATTACTGGGGTCTGTAAATATGTATTTATATAAAGTAATGTATTGTATATACAGAAATCCATACAAATAGCTCTGTTCTGTGGATGATACTATGACAAGGGGGCAGTACAGTGACAGTTACAGGAGTCAGTACATTGACATGGGGGCAGTACAGAGTCAGGGGGTCAGTACAGTGACATTGGGGCAGTACAGTGACAGGGGAGCAGTACAAGTGACGGGAGCAGTACAGTGACAGGGAGCAGTACAGTGACTGGTGGGGCAGTACAAGTGACAGGGGAGCAGTACAGTGATAGGGGACAGTATAGTGACTGGTGGGGCAGTACAGTGACAGGAGGGCAGTGCAGTGTCTGGTGGGGCAGTACGAGTGACAGGGGAGCAGTACAGTGACAGGAAGAGCAGTACAGTGACAGGGTAGAAAGTAAAGTGACGTGACAGGAGAGCAGTAAAAGTGACAGAGGGGCATTACAGTGACAGGGGACAGTACAGTGACTGGTGGGGCAGTACAGTGATAGGGGAGCAGTACAAGTGACAGGGGGCAGTACAAGTGACAAGGGACAGAAACAGTGATTGGGGGGGGCAGTACAGTGATAGGGACATTTACAGTGCCCGGGGGACTGTACAGTGACTGGTGGTGCAGAAACAGTGATAGGGGAGCAGTACAAGTTACTGGGGGCAGTACTGTTACACTGGACTGTACAGTAACTGGTGGGGCAGTACAGTGATAGGGGAGCAGTATAAGTGACAGGGAGCAGTACAGTGACAGGGGAGCAGTACAGTGACAGGGGACCGTTCAGTGACTGGTGGGGCAGTACAGTGACTGGTGGGGCAGTACAGTGATAGGGGAGCAGTACAAGTGACAGGGGGCAGTAAAAGTGAATGGTGAGGCATTTACAGTGATTTGGTGGGGCAGTACAGTGACAGGGGAGCAGTACAAGTGCCCGGGGGCAGTACACTGACAGGAGGGCAGTACAGTGTCTGGTGGGGCAGTATGAGTGACAGGGGAGCAGTATAGTGACAGGAAGAGCAGTACAGTGACAGGGTAGAAAGTACAGTGACAGGGGAGCATTACAGTGACAGGGGATCAGTACAATGTCAGGGGATCAGTATAGTGAGAGGGGAGCAGTACAAGTGACAGGGGGGAAGTACAATGTCAGGGGGTCAGTACAGTGACAGGAGAGCAGTAAAAGTGACAGGGGGGCATTACAGTGACAGGGGACAGTACAGTGACTGGTGGGGCAGTACAGTATAGGGGAGCAGTATAAGTGACAGGGGGCAGTACACTGACAGGGGACAGTACAGTGACAGGGGACAGTACAGTGACTGGTGAGGCAGTACAGTGATAGGGGAGCAGTACAAGTGACAGGGGGCAGTACAAGTGACAAGGGACAGTACAGTGACGGGTGGGCAGTACAGTGATGGGGGAGCAGTACAAGTGACAGGGGGGCAGTACAGTGACAGGGGACAGTACAGTGACAGGGGACAGTACAGTGACTGGTGAGGCAGTACAGTGATAGGGGAGCAGTACAAGTGACAGGGGGCAGTACAGTGACAAGGGACTGTACAGTGACTGGTGGGGCAGTACAGTGATAGGGGAGCAGTATAAGTGACAGGGAGCAGTACAGTGACAGGGGAGCAGTACAGTGACAGGGGACCGTTCAGTGACTGGTGGGGCAGTACAGTGACTGGTGGGGCAGTACAGTGACAGGGGAGCAGTACAAGTGACAGGGGGCAGTACAGTGACTGGTGAGGCAGTACAGTGACTGGTGGGGCAGTACAGTGACAGGGGAGCAGTACAAGTGACAGGGGGCAGTACAGTGACAGGAGGGCAGTACAGTGTCTGGTGGGGCAGTATGAGTGACAGGGGAGCAGTATAGTGACAGGAAGAGCAGTACAGTGACAGGGTAGAAAGTACAGTGACAGGGGAGCATTACAGTGACAGGGGATCAGTACAATGTCAGGGGATCAGTATTGTGACAGGGGAGCAGTACAAGTGACAGGGGGGCAGTACAATGTCAGGGGGTCAGTACAGTGACAGGAGGGCAGTACAAGTGAGGGGGGCAGTACAATGTCAGGGGGGCAGTACAGTGACAGGAGGGCAGTACAAGTGAGGGGGGCAGTACAATGTCAGGGGGCAGTACAGTGACAGGGGAGCAGTACAGTGACTGGTGGGGCAGTACAGTGACAGGGGAGCAGTACAAGTGACGGGGAAGCACAGTGACAGGAGGGCAGTGCAGTGTCTGGTGGGGCAGTAGAAGTGACAGGAGGAGCAGTACAAGTGACAGGAGGAGCAGTACAAGTGACAGTGGGGCAGTACAGTGACAAGGGGCAGTACAGTGACAGGGGAGCAGTACAAGTGAAAGGGGAGCAGTACAATGTCAGGGGGGGCAGTTCAGTGACTGGTGGGGCAGTACAAGTAACAGGAGCAGTACAATGTCAGGGAATCAGTACAGTGACAGGGGAGCAGTACAAGTGACAGGAGGAGCAGTACAAGTGACAGGGGGCAGTACAGTGACAGGAGAGCAGTACAGTGACAGGGGAGCAGTACAAGTGAAAGGGGAGCAGTACAATGTCAGGGGGGGGGGCAGTTCAGTGACTGGTGGGGCAGTACAAGTAACAGGAGCAGTACAATGTCAGGGAATCAGTACAGTGACAGGGGAGCAGTACAGTGACAGGGGACAGTACAGTGACTGGTGGGGCAGTATAAGTGACAGGGGGCAGTACAAGTGACAAGGGACTGTACAGTGACTGGTAGGGCAGTACAGTGATAGGGGAGCAGTATAAGTGACAGGGGGCAGTACAGTGACAGGGGACAGTACAGTGACAGGGGACAGTACAGTGACTGGTGAGGCAGTACAGTGATAGGGGAGCAGTACAAGTGACAGGGGGCAGTACAAGTGACAAGGGACAGTACAGTGACTGGTGGGGCAGTACAGTGATAGGGGAGCAGTATAAGTGACAGGGGGCAGTACAGTGACAGGGGACAGTACAGTGACAGGGGACAGTACAGTGACTGGTGAGGCAGTACAGTGATAGGGGAGCAGTACAAGTGACAGGGGGCAGTACAGTGACAAGGGACTGTACAGTAACTGGTGGGGCAGTACAGTGACAGGGGACAGTACAAGTGACAGGGGACAGTACAGTGACTGGTGAGGCAGTACAGTGACTGGTGGGGCAGTACAGTGACAGGGTAGCAGGACAAGTGACCGGGGGCAGTACAGTGACAGGAGGGCAGTACAGTGTCTGGTGGGGCAGTATGAGTGCCAGGGGAGCAGTATAGTGACAGGCGGGCATTACCGTGTCTGGTGGGGCCGTATGAGTGACAGGGGAGCAGTACAGTGACAGGAAGAGCAGTACAGTGACAGGGTAGAAAGTACAATGTCAGGGGGGCAGTAAAAGTGACAGGGGGGCATTACAGTGACAGGGGATCAGTACAATGTCAGGGGATCAGTATAGTGACAGGGGAGGAAGTACAGTGACAGGGGAGCAGTTAAAGTGACAGGGGGGCAGTACAATGTCAGGGGATGAGTACAATGTCAGGGGATCAGTACCGTGTCAGGGGATCAGTACAGACCGGGGCCGGACATGGGGGCGCAGCCCTAAGGGGAGGCCCTCATGACCCGGCGCGCCGGCCGTTGCGTCAGGTCAAAGGGGGCGGAGTCGCACGCGGTGTGCGGGGCGGAGCCGGAATATATATCCGGACCCCGGGCCGCGCGGGAACAGTTGCGCGGTCAGCGGTGAACAAGCAGTCCCACCCTCCCTCCCTATTGTGGTAGGATTTGAGATTATTAATAGGAGGTTTGATCAAGTGGGACGGGCTAGGGATCAGTGGTGGTGACAGATGTCGCAGTAGCAGGCGGGTTGGGGTCCTTGGAGTCGGTGAAAAGTTGTGGGGGAGTCAGGCTCAGCTTGGCTCCCAGTGTTCGGGTGGTCAGGGCTGGCGAAGGTTCGGGCTCCACAGGGCAGCGTCCTTGGGAGCAGGTTACTGTACGGTTAGCCGCCTGAGGTGGCTTTTGGGTGCCCTGAAGCCGGGGGTGACGGCTGGGGGTAAAAAGAAGGATGTCGCCAGGCTCTGATCCTATGGTTTATCATGGCTCCAAGGACCTCAGCCCCAAGTTGGTTCTTGGTTTGGGCAAATGGGTATTTGGCTATACTCATTTGCAATATGTTTGTTATGTTTGTATGTTAAATAAACGGCTGCTGTGGCCATTTTATCCAACCCAGGTCTTGGTGTCTTCCTTGGGGAAGGGAGATGGGGAGGGGGTGAGAGATTGGTCATGGGCAGCAAAAGGGTAGGCATTGCCTAGGGTCAAGTGATAGGGGAGCAGTACAGTGACAGTGGGGGAGTACAGTGTAAGGGGGTCAGTCAGGGCCGTCTAAACAGCATTATGGACCCCAAGGCAGAGCTGTTCACTGGGCCCCCCTACAAACATTTATCAATACTATCTAACAATTTGACTGTTTCTATTGTACATAGTGACCAATCAGAGCTCATAGCAACCAATCAGAGCCCATAGCAACCAATCAGAGCTTAGCTTTTAATTTTCAGAGCGGTAAAGAAAATGAAAGCTGATCTCTGATTGGCTGCTATGAGTTCTGATTGGTTGCTATGGGCAACAAAAACAGACTTACTACTAGACCGTTTTGATAAATGAGGCCCATTATGTTTAACCCCTAAAATCAATGACGCAGCTGTATGAGAATTATACTTATATTGTAAGTTATATTTTTGGGAGGAGTAGTTTGAGTTTACATATAAACTACCGCATAATTCTTTTAAAAAAAATTTTTCAGCATGAACATAAAAAAAGTATTTTTCTGCATTTGTTTTTTTAAAATTATTTTTATACCAGTCCCATTTTACACTAAATAACCTGTAAGATCAATTCTAGGTTATTACGGTCGTGTGGGTACCGAATATGTGTAGGGTTTTTTATGTAATGTATGCACAATAAATTTTTTTACTATTTTATTTTTTGTACACTTTTTATGTTTTTTCCTTTTTTTAATCCCATTAAGGGATAACCATTGTACACTTTGTTTTTACACATATTAATGTATTACCATACTCCTGTAGGCTAATATATTACGCTCTGTGTAAGTATAACACAGGCTGCTGTCAGGGTAACACAGTGCGCCCTGACAGCAGGCTTACTATACAGACAGCTATGGGGCTACTCTAGGTCCCCAGGTAGGGGAATCCCCTTTGATTATGCTGCGGTCAATCAAAGGGTTAAACGGCAGTGATCAGAGGCCTCCTCTGGCCCCTGTCGTTCTGAGAGACTGCTCTAAGAATGTAACTCTTAACTACAGCTTCGTTCTTAGCACAGCTGCGTCACTAGGAGTGGTAAACTTCCTCTGTAGGCAGCAACATCTTTTGGCATCACTGCAGACAGAGAACAGATCTGCCCGGCGTCAAGATACAGTGGGTGGTGTGTGTACTCTGTCAGCAGCGATGCCAAAAGACATCAGCTCCCAGCTGTAGTTAACAGCTCCCTCTTAAGGGCCGTTCACATGGCTTATTTTGGGCACGGATTGCAGCCGTATTTCGCGCCGTACTGCGCTGCGATACGACTGGAATCCGTCCCAGCCATTACAGTAATCCACAGTTCTCATAGAGAACTGTGGATTCCGTCTCCCCTACACGCTCGGCGAATCCGCCGGGCGGGGAGAAATTGACATGTTCATTATCCCGGCGGAATACGCGCCGTGGATAATGAAAGTCTATGGGGCCAGCGGGCAGCGCCCCCGCCCCGCCTCCGCCCCTTATTCAAGCCGTATTGCGGGTGGAATCCATCTCGCAATTACGGCTTGAATAAGCCGTGTGAACCGGCCCTTAGAGAAGTCTCTATGAATGGCAGGGACCAGATGAAGACTCCGATCCCGCATTTAACGCTTTGATTGCTGAGTTCCGTGACTGCAGCATAATCAAAGGGGATTCCCCGGCCCATTGGGTCATGGGGACTCAAAGGGCCACATGTATAAACCTGTTTAGGTCTAAAACTCACTTTTTTGCCCATAGATTACTATGGGTAAAAGAGTGAGTTTTAGACCTAAACAGTTTTCATACATGTGGCCCAAGGTGTCCAATGAAACCTGGAGGATATCTATGCAGTCAGCCATAGGGACCTAGAGTAGCCCTGGGCTGTCTGTATACTAAGATTACTGTCAGGGCGCACTTTGTGTTACCCACAGCCTTTGTCATACTGACACATAGTGTAATGTATTAGCATACAGAAGTATAATGTATTCGCATTCAGGAGTATACAGGACTGTAATGTATTTGCATACAGGAGTATACAACAAGGAGCTAATACATTACGAAGTGTAAAAAAAAATAAAAACGTCTAAAATAATTATCCCTTAACAGGATTAAAAAACTACAAAACAAAAAGTGTAGAAAAATAAAATAAAATAAATATTTTATTAAAAAAATATTGTGCATATATTACACAAAAAAACAACACTACACATATTAGGTATCCACATTACCATAATAACCTGTAGAATTAATCGAATGAGTTACTTATTGTGAAATGTGAATGGTATAAAAAATAACATAAAAAAATGCAAAAACACTTTGGGCCACATGTATGAAAATTGTCTAGGTCTAAAACTCACTTTGTTGCCAATAGCAACCAATCAAAGTACCCCTTTCATTTCATATAGTGCTCTGGAAAAATGAGAGGGGCGCTCTGACTGGTTGCTGTGGACAATAAAGTGATTTTTAGACCTAGACAGGTTTCATACATGTGGCCCTTTATGTTCACGCTGCAAAAATGTCTTTTTAAAAAAATATGCAGTAATTTATATGTAAACGCAAACTACTCCCCCAAAAATACAATTTCTCCTGCATAAAACAGCGGGACGGTGGGACATTCCTTCCGATTTGGGCATGTCTTGCCCAAATCGGGACACTTGGGAGGTATGTTAAAATGGATACTGTGTGAAAAAGAATAGATATTGGAGGACACTTTGTTTGCGTGTTACAAGAGATTCGCAAAACTTAGGTATCCTGTTACACATGTTTAGCTTTATCTCTGAAAGACTTCAATGAACAAAGATTTTCAGTGAAGATTCTGTCTCTCCAGATTTATTTTGTTCATGCTATGAACACAAGGGAGATGCCAATGTAATATACCACAGAATAGCCCAGTATACAAAATAGAACCCAAAAATATAGTTTTCTGTAGGCTAAGGGTACATTCACATGACAAGTAAAAATTTACTCGTCAGATTTTGCTGTTAAAAAGCCACGAATGACATGGAGTATTTCACTTGTTTTTGCAGGTGGATTTAGGGTAGTTTTTTTTTACTTGCACTTTAAGGTCCCATTCATTTCTATGTGGCTTTGGACACAGATTCTCACTAAAAACCATAAACAAATTTCTGGACGTCTTTTCCACAAAGTTTTTAGCCATCCCTTTTGACATTAATAGCAAATTTTCATGCATTTTCCATGTGGAATACGGCCAAATAATGAATATGTTCCAAGTTTTTTTAACAGCGAAAAACCTACAATTCATATTTTGTTTTAAGGTCAACAGCAATGGTTTACTTTTTGGTTTCACACAAGTATTTCAAGTCAGAATCCATGTGGATTCTGACTTGAAATACTCATTGTGTGGCTATAGCCTAAAACATAACTAATAAAACATTGCATAATATACAGCTTAAGAGACCACTGCACAGTTTTCTAAAAATCAGCATCTCTACATGTCTGACAGCCATTCCATTCCAGTGTCAGTTGAATTCCAACCAAAGTACACCTCATTCTACTTAATGTGCTTCTGATTAGGTGATCACCTGAACCAAATATTATTTAATGAAGCAAAGTATAAAAAACACTGCTGTGGTCTTCACACTCCTTTTGCAATAGGACAAGCTGGATGGCAAAACAAGTGCTAGGAATAGGCCAAAAGGAATTTGAATGAAAAAAATCATGGTTATTCCACCAAATATTGATTTCTGAACTCTCCATGACTTAAAACATTTATCTTATTGTTTATAAATAAATATGAACTTGTTTTCTTTTACATTATTTGAGATCTGACAGCACTGCTTCTTTTTTATTATTATGAAGATTTCTCATTGACTGCAAATAAATACTAATTTTTTTGCTTTGAATTTCGGTGACATGTTGTCAGTAGTTTATATAATAAAATAACAATGTAAATTTTTCTCCAAAAACTTAACATTGAAGAGAAAAATCAGAGAAACTGAAAGTTTAGCAGTGGTCTCTTTATTTTTTTCCAGGGATGTATATATATATATATATATATATATATATCTTTATATATATATATATATATATATATATATAGATATATATCTAAAAGATAAAAAATGCACAAAATCAATCAAAAAGCCAAAAAAGGATCACTACATAGCAAACTAGGTGTTAATACTTAAACAAGGCCAAAAACTCAGAAGCTATAGCAAGACACCATACAATCATGTAATTGGCAAGAGCTCACATGACCCAAGCTGAGAGTGTTGCAATAACTTTTGATCCGCCCGATGATATAAATTGCTTCTTAGTACTGTCCTGTCATTCAATTCAATAAATACTTTTGAATGGTGGTGCATAAAATGGGCAGCTGATGTCATACAAGTAATCCTACCAAAAAAATCCTATACAACCCTATCTGAAATTGAAGCCCTGCCCTAAAGAGGCTGACCCTACAACAACCTAAGCTAAAATGTCAGAAAACATTCCAACGCGTTTCTCCGCCTTGACAGATGATGGTTGATGGTTCTCCAGGGGATATTAACATGACAATGACGAGCTATAAAAATCACATAGTATAAATAACCAATTTATATTGCCACATCATGGGTGATAAGCAAGTTGTCACTAAATAGGGATCAACTTACATTATATTGGGGCATTAACTGATAGTACAGCAGGCAATGATTGATCAAACTACGGTAGAAAATTACATGTGGCCTTATGTTCATACCAAGCAGAAGCAAAAGTTCCTACACTTTTGAATTAGGTTTGAATAGCCTGGTAATGCTCAGTAAAGCACAATGTAGTATGGTCTCTCAATGGTAAGGCCAGAGTCACACATACAGGCATAACAAAGCACAATTTACCAGGGCAAAAAACAGCAGAAAAGAAAAGCAACTGTAAAAAGTAATACAAACATTGCTACAGCTATAGATAAAAGGAAATGTTCACTGTAAATAGAGACTGATTTATAGAAGGCTTTGTGATGCTGATATGTAAAAATGGCAGTATTCTGAAAAGTGCATATGAAAGGAAAGACTCATTAAATCAAACACTAATTTAGTAATCAGTAGAATAAGGGTAGTCATGAAAGCAATGAGATGTGAAAATGTAACAAAGAGCAACACAAAATTGCAGGCTTCCAGGTGTCATTTTCAGCTTGTCTAAATGCATTTCTACCTCTCTCAGCCCTGCATTTAATGTCCTTTCTTCTTTGGCATCTTGTTATGCTGCAATCTAATAAATGCATCAGCTAAAATAATGCATCTACCCACGTAAAAGAAAACAAAATCACTTTTAAGTAGCATGAAAGCCTATGGGAACTGTCAATAAGAAATTAAACAGTACTTTATAATAGAACTAGTAAATTGTGGCACAGTTAGAAGAATAACATGAGATATTGATATTACATTTAAAAATGAATGACAGCACATATAGTGTAAACCACCATCAACAAAGTTTAATGGCAACCGTTGCAGGTAAATTGAATCCTTCTTTGCTAACCATGATACTAATGAATATTTAGTGTTTTCTGTATTAGTACATTTTATTATTTTTTGCAAATTATATTACGGTATATCCATTTATTATTATTTAAAATGGTCACTGATCTATCTAAGTAAGCAACCAGAAATGTATCATATTAGATTTTAGGAGATGAGTCTTCCCTTACAGTACTGATACATATTCTATATAGACCTCCAAGTACATTATTTTCTGACCCTATAACCCTCTAACCCTATAACTGAACCATGTTATGGTTTAGATATTTATTAAGTGTTAGGTTGGATTCATACAGCTACCTGTATTTTTGAAAAAAACGCTACTACAATTTTTTGACTCAAAGCCAGAAGTGGATTCAGCAAGACGGAGACGTCCTTTCTTTATATTTTTCATTCATCTTTAATCTAATCCTTGTTTGGGGCAAAAAACCGTGGTGGTTTTCCAAAAAGAGCTGTGTGTTAAACCTGTCTGGTGGTTTTACACATGGCTAGTTTTGGAATACCACTACAGTCTTTGGTGCAGGTTTTTTTTTTGAGCCAAAGCCAGAGGTGGATTCAAGAAGAATGAGAAATATAAAAGATTTATACTTCTTTTTGTTGAATCCATCTCTGACTTTGCCTCAAAAAAACTCCATCAAAAACAGCAGAGGTTTTTTTCAAAAAATGTTGAGTGAAACCACACTTAGGGTGAAAAGATGGCTCAACTATTTGATAATTGTTATAATTTAATATGTAATCAAAACTAGATAAACTGCAAATAAATTACAGTACTATAAAACAGGTTAAAAGATATCCAAATAGCAATTTATGTATTACTATGACAAAGGCTGCTCCCTAAATATGCAAAATGTTATGTGCAACTTGGTGAAAAATACTTTACAATGTCAGCATCTGTCCAAAAATTCAAACTGTGTCTCCATGCACCATTCAAACTACTGTAATGCAAAAATGCAATGCAAAATGTCTTCTTATTTTTAACATATGTAAATTTTAGAATATAAATGATAATATCATGGTGTAGAGTTCTGCCAGACAATGACATCAGCAGCAGGGCCATATTTGTCTTTAGGCATCCAAGAGTGGGTGCCTAGGGTAGCAGTGTTTGGTGGAAAGCATTTAAATAAGTTGATTTTTTTTACCTTCCTTTTAAAGATTAAGGGTAAGGAGGTGCCTTAGTTGCTCTCCACAGAATGGTTTAGTATGATATAGAAGGGATGACGTCTTCTTCAACCTCCCCGTAATATCAGCATTCTATAGCTGTGCTACAGTCTTTGCTGTCTGTGCACCTCAGTCAATGCTAAAATTCCTATATACAATGGCACAGGCTGTGCTACATGCAGGTGAAGAATGGACTAAACTGTCCCTGTAAATTCATTGAGGCATCTTTTTGGTGTTTGACTGCATCCATCTGTGTGCCAGAGCCACTGCTGGGTTCCTATACAGTACACCCAGTACATTAGCAAGTGTAGCGAACACAATGCTTACACAGTGACAGATGGTGTACTGCAAGCAGGAAAGTCAGCCTCAGTTAAAGAACCAAATTCCTCCCAGTATCATAAAATATCAATTCTTGAAGAACACCTGATTTCCTGGTGATAGTGTAAAAAACCCCATCCACCCTCTGCTACAAACAGCAGTTACACAAAAAAAGTAGAAAATATTGCTTAAATGATCTCTATGGGTTAGGGTACTTGGTGTCCCGAATATGGGTGGATGGGGCATCTTTTGTTCACATGGCTATTATGTAGAATTGGCACAATCTGTTTTTTTATTTTCATTGTTGTCATAAGTATTGTGCCACGTACATACACGGCCATTACAGTAGTCATTTAGATCACTATGCCATTTTCTTTTATTCATATCCTCAGTCTTACATTGAAATTTAGCCAAAGAACTATTGAGTTTATCCATAAACTGTGTAAATTCTTGTTCAGATAGATTGGACTTCAAAGATCCTATTTTTGGTCTTACACAGTATTAATTAATTGTTAAAAAAATCCAAATTCAATAGCATTAAGTCCATCACATATCTACTTGCAGGGCCATTCCTAGCAGCCGGCAAGGCCACCTCTCATCGGGGAGGCACCGCAGCACCACACGCCCAGCTATCTCACTCTGCACGTTCATTTTAGAACTTACTGTGCAGCTGCTCCTACAGGAAGAAGGCAGGGGGGTTCAGTACCGTCTTTCCGTTTTCAAATGTATATAGAGCACTCAATGATAGCTGTATATAAACATCAGAGTTGCAGGGGGCATGATGTAAGTCTTTCACAATACCCACTGCAATACTGGATCCCAAGAGCAGTGTGCCGGCATAAGTAGTGTGATGACATCACTCCGCTTACACTGTACACCAGCTCCCAGAGTTAGCAGCGTGGCGGGAGAACATGGAAGGGTGAGTACCTTTTCTTTATTTTCTTTTTTATACTTTACACCTGCCTATACCTACCTACAGAGGGCATATAATTCTACCTACAGGGAGCATATAGCTACCTACAGGGGGCATATAATTCCAGCTACAGGGGGAAAATAACTACCTACAGAGGGCATATAATTCTACCAACAGTGGGCATATCCCAATCTATGGGGGCATATAATTCTACCTACAGAGATCATATACCTATCTACAGGGGGCATATCATTCTACCTACAGGGAGCATATAGCTACCTCTAGGGGCATGTAATTCCACCTACATAGGGCAAATAACTCTACCTACAGGAGTCATATATATCTACCTACAGGGGGCATATATCTCTACCTACAGGGGGCATATATCGACCTAGAGGGGGTATATGTCTACCAACAAGGGGGCATATCTTTACCTACAGGGGCCCTATATATCTACTTACAAGGGACCTATATATATATACCTACAGGGGGCTTATATACCTACCTAGCTACTTATCTACTCACTAGGGGCTTATATAAAATACATACCTACTGGGGGCCTCTATATCTACTTACTGACTGGGTCTATATTCCTACCTGCAAGGGCCCTATATACCTACCCACCCACCTACAGGGGACCTATATAACTACATACTAGGAACTTATATTCCAACTTATTGGTGAGGCCTATATAACTACCTATCCATTTAACAGGGGACCTAGATACCTACCTATTGTGGGATCTATAAGTCTACCTACCTGCATACTATATTGGGGGATTTAACTAACACCTGTATGGGAATATACAACCAACAAGACTAAGGGCCACAAGTATGAAAGGGTTTTGGTCTAAAACTCACTTTTTTCCCCATAGGTTTCTATGGGGAAAAAAGTGAGTTTTAGACCAAAACCTTTTCATACATGTGGCCCTAAAACTTTGTGCACAAATGGGAGCATAGCTGTTTGGAGGCACTATTATTGTTAGAGGCACAATGGGGTCATTATTACCATTTGGGGCACTAAAGATGGGAAGTTTATACAGAGATAGAAATTGGTAGGGAAGTGCTGGAAAATTGAGGAGTTTAAGGTGTTTGTTTTGTAAATGCTACAGTGAAGAGTCATGGCTTGGAGAAGTCATCATGGTGGTCTGGGACAGATGGAGAGGAAAAAGGGAAAAAGGAAAACTCATCAAAGAAGAGAACAGCACATCAGAGACGTTTTCTGTGAGTCCCTGGATTTAACTTTACTGTAGTCATTTATATGCCACTGTGTATAATTGGTGTTTACCACTATATGGTCACTATATGGTGGTAATATTGGTTGTAGTATAATGGTTTATGTTAAGTAATGGTATGATGTATTATTCAGCTACCATGTTGAAGTGATATGTGGTCATGGTGTTTTGGTATTATTCAGTCACTGTGTAATGGTGATATGTGGTCATGGTGTGTCAGTATTATTTGGTCACTATATTGTGATGATATGTGGTCTTAGTGGGATTGCTGGTAATATTGTCCTTGGGATTCTGGTTTTGTGTAGCAGTGTTACTTGGTAATTGTCTGACTATTATTTAGTAGTTTTATATATAGAACATTGTGTTATAGCTTTTTTATATTTAGGCACTGGTTGATAGTAATGCAATGTGGCGCAGTGTGGCGCAACATGTTAAGGGTGGTGAGGGGGAGAAATTTCTTCATCCTGCCCTAAGTGCAATTTAGCCTAGGAATGGTCCTGTCTATTTAAAACCTGCTCATACTTATTTTGAAAATCCACATTATGCATAAACATTGTAGGACATAATTGGGACCTCATGCCACGAAGGATCCATTGATTTATATAATATTCACTTAATGTGAGTAAATGCAGTTCCAAAGTAATGCTCCTTCTAGATTCAAATTCATAAATACATGTTATATCAGACACAGCCAGAACATTAAGGAATTAAACATTTCCCTCAACATTATTTAGCCCCTTTAGTCCCTGGCCTGAAAATGCCTTAATGACCAGTTAAATATCGTAGTTTTTACCTCCTTGCATTTCAACAGTCGTAACGTTTTAATCTTTTAATTTATTCAGTTGTATCAGGACGTTTATGGAGGAAAAGTTGTATTTTTAGGGGGACATAGTTTAAGTTTACAAATGAATTGCTGCAGAATTTTTTACTGTTTTTTTAATTATTTCTTTACACCGTTCACATTTCACACTAAATAACCTGTTAGATGAGTTTTACAGGTTATATGGTCCTGTAGCTACCTAATATGTGTAGTTGTGTGTGTAATGTATGCACAATAACTTTTATTATTTATTAAATATTTTTATTAATCTACACTTTAAAAAAAAATGTTTTTTACTTTTTTCAATCACATTATAGGGTAACTATTTAACACTTTTTTACACTTAGTAATGTATTATCATATTCATGTATACTAATACATTACCTTATGTGTCATACTGACACAGGCAGCAGTGTGCCCTGCCGCAGGCTATACAATCAGGCAGCCCTGGGGCTACTCTAGCTCCCCGGGGCTGACTGTACAGACATTCACTGGGCTCCATCGGAGTCCTGATCACACGATGGAGCAGGAGAATGCCCTTTGATTATGTTGCGGTCACAGGCCACGGCAATCAAAGGGTTTAGCGCCGTGGATCAGTGGTTTCATGCACTTTCCGGAGCTTATAGAGATTGCTCTAGGAACAGAACTATTAAGTACAGCTGTGTTTCTAGTGCAACTGTGGCACTGGGAGCCGTAAAACCCCTCTTTCTGCAGTGCCGTCTGTGACATTGCTGCAGAAAGACGACCAGCACTGGACACCGTAAAAAGATGGTGTGTGGTCATTAAGGGGTGAAAATCCTATCAACTTCCTCCTTGTTGTAAGAAAAGCCATGCATGTTAGTCATACCAATATGCAGTGAATCCATATCAGATGTATTAGTGGTGCCAGCATTACAGTCTATGATAATTAGAAAAAATCATGCAGCACTCAGATCACAGTAGAAAAATGGCAATCTTTCCCACCTACAAAGAATGAAGAGATCTGTAATTTTTATCATAGATACACTTCAACTGTGAGGAACAGAATCTAAAAAAAAAAAAAATTCCAGAAAATCACATTGTATGATTTTTAAATGATCAATTTACATGTTATTGCAAGAAATAAGTATTTGATACAATAGAAAAACAGAATATTTGATACAGAAACCTTTGTCTGCAATTACAGAGGTCAGACGCTTCCTGTAGTTCTTGACCAAGTTTGCACACACTGCAGCAGGGATCTTGGCCCACTCCTCCATACAGATATAATTCAGATCTTTCAGGTTTTGCCGCTGTCACTGGGCTACATTGAGTCTCAGCTCCCTCCAAACTGGCTAGTCCACTCCATGACCTTGAAATGCTTCTTAAGGAGCCCCTCATATTTGTCCTGGCGGTTCAGGTCACTGTCCTGCTGGAAGACACAGCCACGACTCAATTTCAATGCTCTTACTGAGGGAAAGAGGTTGTTGGCCAAAATCTCGCAATATATTGCTCCATCCATCTTCCCTTTAATACAGTGCAGTTGTCCTGTCCACTTTGCAGAAAAGCAACTCCAAAGTATGATGTTTCCACCCAAATGCTTCACAGATGGGACGGTGTTCTTGGGGTTGTACTCACCTTTCTTCTTACTCCAAACACAGCGAGTGGAGTTGGTACTGAAAAGTTCTATTTTGGTCTCATCTGACCACATGACCTTATCCCATGCCTCCTCTGGATCATCCAGATGGTCATTGGTGAGATTCAAATGGGGCTGGACATCTGCTGGCATGAGCAGGAGGACCTTGCGTACCCTGCAGGATTTTAATCCATGATAGTGTAATGTGTTAGTAATGGTAATCTTTGAGACTGTGGTTCCAGTTCTATTCAGATCATTGGCCAGTTCCTCCCATGTAGTTTTGTGTTGATTCCAGACCTTTCTCAGAGTCATCCTTACCCGAAGAGGTGAGATCTTGCATGGAGCCCAAGACCAAGGAAAATGTTGTGTTTCTACCATTTTCTAATAATTGCATCAACAGTTGTTGTCTTCTCACCAAGCTGCTCGCCTATTGTCCTGTAGCCCTTCCCAGCCTTGTGCAGGTCTACAATTTTGTCTCAATTTTGGTGTACTTAGACAGCTCTTTGGTCGTAGCCATGGTGCAGTGGTTGGAATGTGATTGAGTGTGTGGACAGATGTCGGTAGGTGATCAAATACTTATTTCATGGAATAAAATTCAAAATAATTATTTAAAAATCATAAAATGTGATTTTCTTGATTTTTTTTTCTTAGATTCTGTCACTCACAGCTGAAGTAAACCTACGATTAAATTACAGACCTCTCCATTATGTGTAAGTGAGAAAACTTGCAAAACTGACAGTGTATCAAATCCTTTTTTTCTCTCTATATATGTATACAACTATATATATATATATATAAATATATAAATATATATATATATATATATATGTGTGTGTGTGTATATATAAATAAATATAAATATATATATATATATATATATATATAATACAGTACAGACAAAAAGTTTGGACACACCTTCTCATTCCAACAGTTTTCTGTATTTTCATGACTATAAAAATTGTATATGTATATATATATATATATATATAATTTATATATAATTATAATATATATAAATAGATTATATATAAATATAATAAATATATATATAATATATATATATAATATATATATATATATATATATATAGTTACCATATTTTTCGGACTATAAGGCGCACATAAAATCCTATGATTTTCTCAGAAATCGAAAGAGCGGCTTCTAGTCCGATGCGCCTTATATATGAATCAATTCTTCACTTGGGATTTTACAGTATGGCTATGTTCACACGGCTTATTTTGGGACGAATTTCAGCCCGTAATTCGCGCCATACAGCGCAAATTACGGGCTGAAATCCGTCCCAGTCATTATGGTAATCCATAGTTCTCATAGAGAACTATGGATTCCGTCTCCTCTCCCCGCTCGCGAAATACGGCGAACGGGAAGAAAGTGACATGTCAATTATTCACGGCGATATACGCGCCGTGGATAATGAATGTCTATGGGGTCGGCAGCCACGCCCCCGCTGCTGAGCACACGGCGAAATCCATCCATTTACAAGTTGAGAGTTATTGTGAAAGTTTTGAATAAAGTTTGGCTTACGGTCTGAGCTTTGTTTCATTTAATGCGCTGCGCCTTATAATCCAGTGCGCCGTATATTTGAACCCAGATGCCTTAGCAGGCGCTCATTGATAATGCGCCTTATAATCCGGTGCGTCTTATAGTCCGAAAAATAAGGTATGTATTATCTATATGTGTGTATGTATGTGAATGTGTATGCTTAAATGAAAAGGAAATAGATCCTAGGCTGTTCTTTCTTATTCTTATTTTGAATTTCTTAGATTTTTTGGTTGTATGCTGACTATTCTCTTCTTTTTTGCTGTCCTTTATGCTTACATTACAGTTTTTTTTCTATTTCTAATAAAATTTCTTAAAAATTGCCCCTAAGTTTTTTTTGATGTTACACATGGTGCTCTAATGTAAAATTTTCTATTTTCCTATTTACTATTCAGTTGTAGTGATGAGCGATTGTGTCAACAATCGTTATTGAGTCGATAGTCGATATTGGCAATTATCATGTCGATGGTCGAATATCGCCGATGACCATTAAAGTCTATGGGAGAGGAACAACAGCTTCATTCTTACACCCAAACAGGTGAGGAGAAGCTGGACTGAACATTCAAAACAGTAAACTGGATACGTGCTACATCTTAGGCAAGACAATTAGGCTATAAAAGTCACAGAAAAAAATTCATATGCTAAAATAATTCATTATGTTCAATGGCTAACCGAAAACATGCGGATGGCGTAGCCACAGCAGGTACAGTGGTAGCAGCTGCTATGGGGCCTCTTTCACACAAAACAAGACATCAGTATTGGAAATAGCACATGGGAACTGGCCGGAGACCACTATAATTTTTTGCACCAAGGACCAACATCTCGTCACATATGTGGTGGCAGCAAGAACGTCCCAACCGGGAACGCAGAGGTTCAGCTGGCAGGGCCGTAGAGGGTCCAGTTGGTCAACGTACCCTGTCTCAAATTCCTGCATTCTACTGTCAATTTGTGTGGGTGGAACGAACCACCGCCTAACGAAGACCGATAAAGTTTTGAAACTGTTGGGCCTTATGGATCCGACGGAGAATAAGGCTCTGTGTCCAACACTTGTTCCAGATCTAAGATCACCACAATGCTCATGCTGACAAGGGCATTGTCCACACTGACCATTTTGGTGGCTTCTTCAAAATTCGCAAGGATGGTGCAGAGCTCTTTCATCTGCCTCCACTCTCGGTGGCTCAACACCCCGAGGTCCGCACCGCTGCTTGTGAGGCCCTGCACCACTTCAAATTGCGTAATGGCATTATGTTGCTGCCACAATTGCTGGAGCATGCGGAGAGTGAAATTCCAGCGTGTTGCCACGTTAACAATGAGACGGTTGATGGGGAGGCCAAGCTGACGCTATAACGCAGTCAGCCGGGACGAAGCAGGGTGCGAACGGCGGAAGTGTGAGCTCAGACCTTGATCCTTCCTCAGCAGGCAGTCAAGACCCGGGCAGCGCTTAAGAAATTTCTGGACGACGAGGTTCATGACGTGTGCCAGGCAAGGGATGTGCTCCAGCCTACCGTTATCGCAAACCACCTTGCCTTGCACAATGTTCTTGTCAACCAGACACCGCTCAGTCTCATTGCACAGAGCCGTCCACAGCTCATGACCTGTGTGTGGACAGTCTCCAAGACATATTAATTGCAATATGGCCTGGTTTCTCTGGGCACGTGGTGCTACTGGTGGACCTTGGGGGAAAGAACACTGCACCATCCCTGCGGTTTCGAAGAGCATGCACCGAGCCACCGTCACCACCAGAGACATCCACCCAGCTCACCCAGTGAGCTGTCACAGAGATATAGCGGCCTTGACCGTGCTTACTATTCCATGTATCGGTGGTCAGATGGACTTTGCCGGACACAGATGCAGACAACGTGCTGGAGATTTTAGATGACATGTGGCTGGCCAGGGCAGAGACGGCTTTTCGGGAAAAGAAATGCCTGCTCGGCATCTGGTATTGGGTAAAGACGGAAAGGCAACATTTCCAAGGGCAAAAGCCTGGCAATGCCGATAGTCAGGCTTTTGGCTTTGGGATGGTTTGGGTTAAAGTGTTTCTTCTGCTCCCAAACCTGGTAGACAGAAGGCTGGCTGCTAGACTGGCCGCTGTACGGCGTGCAGGTAAAACTGGTGGAAGGAGAAGGGGTAGGATGGGTCTCTGGCAGTGGTGGTGGTTCTTGGGTGATGGTGGTGGCTGAAGTGGAGGCTGATCTTTGCTCATGACACTGAGGGACATGGGCAGCAGAGGAACTCTTGGTCTTGGAAGTGGAGGAGGAGGAGGAGGCGGAAACAGAGGGTGTGACAGTGGTTGGAAACCCAGGACCGGTGTGGCCTTTTTTCGCCAAGTGTTCCCTCCATTTCAACTCATGCATTCACTACATGTGACTAGACGGCAAATACGGCATATGATGTCGCTGGGCAAATCTGAGGCTTGATCGAAAAAGGCCCAGGCTTCAGAGGTCCTGGACCTTTTCGACGGTGATAAGTGAGGAGCGGTGTTTCCGCTGATCATGGCTGGCGGAATAATCTCAGCGGATTTGTGCGACCGCCCTCTCACTTTTTTGAGGCGGGACCCGTACTGACACTACCCCATTGTCTTCCTCCTCATCCAGTGATGAAGCGCTCGCAAGCAAATTCTGCTGAAAAGACCACATTGGATCTGCAATGTCATCATCATCCGCAGCAGCACAGGTGACTTCCTTGTCCTGACATTCTACATCCTGGAGCTGCGGGCTACAAGCAACAGGCACTGCAATGGGTTGCTGACCGCTCGAGATTTGTGGAGACTGACCGGCTTCCTTCTCCTCCTCTGATGGCATCAGCGATTGGGTGTCAGAGCAGACTAAATCATCCTCTTTGGCCTTTTGATCTTTTGAAATGCCTTCTGACTCCAACCGCATTGTGTCATTAAAGAGGTCTTCAGAAAATTGGATTATCCACAGTGGTGGGTACATGATTTGACATTTGGGCTGCCTTCGCTTCATGTTGGACAGATGCTGACGATGATGATGACGACATTTGTGGCCGTGACTGGGAGGACGAGGAGGTAAAACTGCTGGATGCAGGTTGCATTAACCACTGAAGAACAGATTGGTGACACTGTTCGTTACTGAGATTCACAGGGCACTGACCCATCGATGACAGGCCTGACGGTCCTGCAACCGATGATACGCTGGCTTGTGTGTTGTCGCCAGCACTGAAAGGAGCACCTTCTCTCGTACCTCTACCTCCATGTCCTACACCCCTCTTTGCTCACTTACCACCTGCAGTACGCTCCATGTTCAGAAAGATAAAAATGTAAAAGGTATGGAAGAGTTTTTCACAGTCTCTTATTGAGAAACTGTACTGCAAAGACGGCAAATCACAGGTATTCTTAAATCCCTCTAATTTCCAACAGACAACTAGGATTAGAAACAGAATTGTTTCTATAATATATCTATGATATGCGGTCTGGTAGAAGAACCGTAACACCAAATTAACAGTGTTCTTCCTTCAGTCCCTGAAATTAACAACTGCCCAGTAGGACAAGCAATTGATAGTTTTCAACAAACTATCGTACAAGTGCACGATTTGCGCCAAACTGAGACGCACTGAGTGCAATAGAACTATTTAAAAGTTAAATGGATTAGATATGGCGGTTTCGGCACCACTGACAACAGGCGCCAGTTACTATAAAATATCTGTAACCCAATTTGTGTATAAGGGGGCTATTGGCAAAAAACTGACAAGCACAGAGTGCAATAAACAACTATTGAAAAGTTAGATGAATGAGATATGGCAGTTGTACAACACTGACATGTAGCACCAATTACTATAAAATATCTGTAACCCAATTTGCATACAAGTGCACGATTTGCGTCAAACTGAGACACACTGAGTGCAATAGAACTATCTAAAAGTTATATGGATTACATATTGTGGTTTTGGCACCACTGACAACAGGCGGCAGTTACTATAAAATATCTGTATCCCAATTTGCGTACAAGGGGGCTATTGGCAAAAAACTGGGATGCACAGACACCAATAGAAATGCAAAAACAAAAGGGACAATTTCACCTCAGGTGGGAGGTCTGCTGGCCACAAAGTGTTAAAAAAAAAGTTGCTATTTCCATATGAGTTCAGGACAGGAGAGACTAGGCTGCAAATCATCAACCCTCCTTTCCAACCCCCCGTCCCCACCTCCCCTCGGCTGCACACAGCACAAGATTTCTGTACAAGTCTCTCTCTAACAAAATCAGAACTAAAATTCTCTAATGTAGCTATATCCTAAGCATCACAGCTACAAGGATGGTTTTCTGTATAAAAAAAAGACTGCCTCTCTGAGCTGTGACAACAGCTATTGGGACAGACAGCGAGACGTGTTGCTCTGTAGTGAGATCAGTGAGAAATGAGGCCGAACAGAAAATGGAGTCGCATACATAAAACGAGGTCATGTGATTTTTGCAGCCAATGAGATCCATACACTGCCCAATCATGACGCCATAAACCCAGCTCACCTTGCTCTGTGCGCTTCGCTGATTGGCTGTCCACCAAAATTACAGGAAGCGCTGAAAAAGGTGCGATTGTAAACGTGATAACGATTATCGTTATGATATTCAAGTAAACACCGATAAACGTAAAAACCGTGCCGATTTCAACTTTTGTCCCTATTCAGTTGGATTGATATGTTCACAGGACAGAAATTTCATGTGAAAAATTTGTCACAGATTTGAAAGAATACATGGCTGAAGTCCAAGGCTGACCCTTATATTTCTGCCGTGAATTTGCAGTTTGTTATGCTGTGTATCTGTACACAGATTAGTCCTATTTAATGGGACTATACTCTGTATAGCTATCCCTTGTGGACTTTGCACTGATTCTGGGTCAAGAAGTAACATGTCGCTTCTCGTTTTTGCACAATACAGATTTCAAATCCACAGCGGAAATAAAAACCTTTGTCATATGAACTACATTGAGGGTTTAAAATATAGTTAAATAATTCCCCACTGATAGTAGGTAAAAATTCATGTACAATCACAATTTGCCAAATGGCAGTTAACTACCACATTTCCTTTTAATGATAGACCTATTAAAAGCACTATTAAAGTACCAGATATGTGTGCGTTTCAGCAACAAATATTCACTGATAGCTGTCAAGGTATATAGGACGTAACCCAGTGTATGCCGCTACACAAAGCTATTCATTTATACATATAAATACACAGAGTATTTTTCACATGGTTTCTGATGTGTATAAAATACTTAAATCCATTGAAATCCATGTAAAATCCCATAATAACACTCAATGCAGTTCAATCACAATTTGCCAAATGTCAACTAACTACTAAATTTCAACAACGCCAACAAAAAAACCAAAATAAATAATGATAGGCAAAAAGAAAAAGCAAAACACCGCCAAAAAACAACAACCAAAAAACAACTTATCCTCATAAAAAACAAAATGTATTGAAAAAGAATAATCATAAAATATTAAGCACAATTACATAAACAGTAAACAGCTAAAAAGGTGACATGCTATGGAACACAGAACTATCATCCAGGTACCCACATGCTAAATAATAATACGGAAAATATAAATGGCATAAGCCATATATCCATGAAAGTAATAGCAGTTAAAGCATACAGACCCGGAGATAGCACTGAACAGCCCCAACGTACGTTTCCTCCAACCCTTGGCTTCGTCAGGGGGTAATGAAACCTAACCCACAACTTCCTTATAAATCACACTTGGCCAATAAAAATACACAAATATAATTTGACATCGTTACCTCGCATTTAAAGAAACCAATCACATCACCCTTCAATACGCTCGATGTATCACGCGATCAGTGCAACGCCTGCATCCGGCGCGGATCATCATGCGTCATTGAAAGGGGCGTGTATATGATAAACACATGAGCCGGGACGGCGTCAGTACCCGACGCATGCGCAATAGGCTTAGACCAACCAAAAATGGCGGCGCCCATACATAGAGACACAAAAGAAAAATTCAAATGCATCTCATGTGACTAAGTAGTATATATCGAGGGAACGGAACCAAAAGAAGAATCTAACTATGTAGCTGCCTCAAAAATACAAATACTCCCTAATAATAATTAGATAAAGTGCAAAGAAGTGCATACATAAATATATATATAATAATTAATGTGAACCTTCCACATATATAGATTTAGAATCTAACTCTAATGCTACCTCACAGTTATAATAAACACACATATGCTAATTAAATAAAGTGCAAAAGTGCATACATAAGTATATACATATAGTAATACATATACAGATTACAAGTGACAAAATAAAGTGCAGAAAAAGTGCATATATTATGATTCATAAAAAGAAAAAGAAAAAATGCATACACATCTCAATAAATGATTGTGTGCAAAATAGTGAACACCAACACTCATGATTAATACAATCCAAATTGTGATTATACAAAATACAAATTAAAGAAATGCTATAGTGTAATACATTTCCCAACTATCACTCATAATAAAATTAAGATATGTTTTAATGATAGACCTATTAAAAAAGCACTATTAAAGCACTAAAAAGCACTATTACCAGGCACAGTGTATGTATTTTAGCAATAGATGTTCACCAACAGATGTCAGTGTATATACCGTGAAGGAAATAATTATTTGATACCCTGATGATTGTGTAAGTTTGCCCACTGACAAAGACATGAACAGTCTATAATTTTAAGGGTTAATTTTAACATTGAGAGATAGAATATCCAAAATACAATCCAGATGTATAAATTATATAAATTTATTTGCATTTTGCAGTGAGAAATAAGTATTTGCCTTCTGGCAAACAAGACTTAATACTTGGTGGCAAAACCCTTGTTGGCAAGCACAGCAGTCAGACAGTTTTGTAGTTGATGATGAGATTTGTGCACATGTCAGGAGGAATTTTGGTCCACTCTTCTTTGCAGATCATCTCTAAATCATTAAAGGGGTTGTATCGTTTGAACTGTTCGTGCTCTTCAGCTAATTCTATGAGACTGAGTTTGAAATCCAGGGGCGAGTCTCTCCTCTCAGCAGGCGTGTCTCTCCTGCCAGGAGGCGTGTCTCTCCTCACTGAAGACCTGTGACATCATCATTGTTGTCTGAATATAACAGCTCTGTAGCCTCCTGCATGCTTCTTATGTCTGTAGCCTTCAGGCTCCACAAGCTCCTTGCTGGGCTATAAACAGTTCCACACACAGCCTGAACTGATGAGACATGTGAGATATGCACACGGCCCCCCCTTTCTCTTCCTCTGTTCCAGGCAGGAGAATGTATGACTGATGCACACTGCCCCTCCCCCTGTTATCAGGCAGGAATGTGTTATATGTGTTATATGGAGAGAACAGAGGATGTAGCACTGTGTTATATGAGGGGATCTATGAGTTACACAGTCAATTATCAGTCAGATCCTTCACCCTAGAGCTGGGAGAGGAGTATTGAGGCTGCAGCCCTTGGTTTCACTATCAATTTTAACAGCTCAGAGGGGAGAAAACACAGAGTGTGCAGGCAGCCAATCACAGGGCAGGGGGCATGTTCGGGGTGGTTCCTGTCGGTGGGGGAGGGGGCTGTCAGCCAATCACAATGCAGGGGGTGTGTATAGGGGTGGGATCCAGCCAGGGGGCGTGTCCGACCAGCAGCAGCAGAAATAGAACACAGATGCATAGAAAAGTTCATATCTGCTAAACCAAGTGACTGAGGTAATGCAACCCAATTACAAAAGTGCTTATTTTTACTGTCCCCATAATCTGAGACATGATCTTTGTAGCGATACAACCCCTTTAAGATTTTGAGGCTGTTGCTTGGCAACTTGGAGCTTCAACTCCTTCCATAAGTTTTCCTTAAACATTCCTTTATTAAAGAATTGAGCAGTTGACAAATAATACAAACTGAAAAATATCATGAAAACAATAGAAAGTATTGTCACAAAAAGGACAGGTAACCAAATAACTGGTAATAACAATTGTGGATAGTAGGACATAAACAAATACAACTTGTTAAATAATAATAAACATGCTGTTATGAGATAGAACAAAGAGAATTATTATACTACAGTATATGCACAGTAACTAGAAGATAACCATAGATTCCATAAAGATTTTCTCTTATTACAGATATATAGAGGGTCAATTAACTTCATTTCACAGGCGCAATTGAGATTAATTCTTCAGATAACCTCAGTTATAGATGGGGGGCTCAGGTTCTCTACAACTGAATGATATGGCTTTTCTTGCAGATATAAGAGTGTGAAAAAGAATTGTGAGGAGGGATGGTGGGAAGTCACATAAACCGATATCTAAAACCACAAGTTCAGGAGTCAAAGTAAAGGAGAGATTAGTAATTTCTGAGAGAAGAGACTGAATTCCAAAATTTATGAATGACTGGACGTACCCACCAGACATGTAGCATGGTGCCTTGTTGGCCGCACCTCCTCCAACACAGATCTGAGGATCCATAGAACATCTTAGCTAACCTTGAGGGGGGTAAATACCACCACAGGTGGATCTTAAACATGGTTTCTTTATGGTTTATACTTCACGATAAAGAGGTTGAAATGGTTTGTGCTTTTGTCCATTGATCCTTAGAGAATTGGGAGGATAATTTCCTTTTCCTATTTTAACATAGTCGGGAACTTAGAGGTGGACTCTTTGGCCAATATTGCATAGTATGTCAAAGACAAGCCTTTTTCGAAGCCTTTCTTTGCAAAGAGAAAGTTGTGAAAATCAGGATGTGTGGGTGAGGTGTCCGGCCATTCTGGAGCAAATGTCTTATTCGCAGGAACTGATAAAAAGTCCAGTGAGGCAGAGAGTAAAAAGTAGAGATATGTGTAAATGAGAGGAGGGTTTCATCCTGAAACAGTTGGTCAACTGTGAGGATGCCATGCTTCTGCCATGATTTAAATGTAAGGGTATTATTCCAGCATTTTAAGAGATTTAAGGATATATCTTCCTTACGAAGGATGATCCAATTGTTAGGTATGACATAAGTAGACCAAAGTTCAAGCAAGTCTGTTTTTGACCTAATTGAAGAGGTTGGCAAAGGGGCACCAAGTATTGAGGTTTTAAGATGGTACTCTAGAGGATAGGGGGTAAATGAATGAGATTCTATTTTAGACCACATGTTAGAATCAGATAGGCGCCATAAGTGAAAGGCTTGCTCAAGCAAGATAGCCGCGTTGTAAGCAAAAAAATTTGGGCCTGCTATCCCTCCATCCTTATTGCTGAGGAACAAGAGGTCTCAACCATTTGATTTTGACTTCTAAATCAGACAAAAGGGAATTATAATTCAAATCAATTGTACAGGAAGGGGAAGAAGTGACTTTAATACCTAAATAATCTACGTCATCTTCAGCTAGCTTGAAATCAAAGGTTTTTAAAATGGCATTTTGAGATTTAGAATTATTTATAGGAACAATAGATGACTTTGTGGTGTTTAGTTTATAATAAGATGTCTTAGAAAAGGTAGAGGATATTTAGGATGATAGGATAATAATTGAGGATTGTGGATTTGAAACAATTAGCATAATGTTGTCTGCATTTAGGCTTATTTTATGGTTAGTCTGGTTAACTTGGAGACCAGATATACGTGGGTTGCTTCTAATATGTTCAGTCAGGGGCTCAACACACAAAACATAAATCAGCAGGATTAGAGGGCATCCTTGACAGGTGCCGTTACTTAGGTCAAAGGGGAGGAGAGAAAGCCAGAGTTGAGAACAGATGCTGATGGTTTTGTGTAAAGGGCTGTGTGATTGCATCAAATATATAACCAGTAAACCCAATTTTGATCAAGACTTGTTTAACCCCTTAACGACCCTGGATGTATGAGTACGATCCATGGTCGCTAAGGGGCTTTGCAGGGGGATCACTCCGTGATCCCGCCACACAGCCGCCGGGTGTTAGCGGCTAACTGCAGATAACACCCAGCGGTTACAGCGCAGGGGGCGGCACCGCCCGCCCACGCTGTTTAACCCGTTAGATGCCGCGGCAAAGATGGCCTCTAAATGAATGAAAAATGGTGCTGCACACCATTCTTCACTCCGATCGGAGTCCCCGCAGCGTAACTGCAGGGATCCGATGCCGGAACATGGCAGCGGGAAGCCTTGTGAAGGCCTCCATCGCTGCCGTGTTTTGAGTTTCCCCACTTCTGGCCCCAGGCAGGAAGTGGGGAAACCGCCATTTTGGTATACCCTAATGCATTCTCTATGCAATGCATTAGGCTGTATTAAAGATCGCACCCACTAGTGGTGAAGCGCCCGAGGGGGACTCAATGTTAAAGTTAAAAATAAATAAATAAATAAAGTGTTTGTAAACCCTACATGTTTGGTATTGGCGGATGCGTACCAACCAGTAGAATACAGATAACACATTATATTTACCGAAGGTTGAAAGCCGTAAAAGTAAAACATGGCGCAAGTATGTTTTTTTCACAATTTGTCCCACTTGGAATTTTTTTGCGGTTTCCCAGTATATTCTATAGTACAGTGAATAACACCATTAGAAAGTGCATATTGTCCCTCAAAATAAAAGCCCTCATAGGTCTATGTAGGTGGAAAAATAAAAAAGTTATGGCTCCAGGAAGGCGAGGAGGGAAAAACGAACGTGTCAACAACAAAAAACGCAAGGTCCTTAAGGTGTTAATGTATTGCCAGTTGACTCTGTCGAAAGCTTTTTCAGTGTCAAGTGACAAAAAAGCTACATTTGTGTCTGATAATCCTGCAATTTGCACCAAGTTCAGAAATTGGCTTGGCGGCCTTGGACAAATCCAGTTTGCTCTTTATGTATCAGATTGGGTAGAACAGTATTGAGGCGGGAAGCTAAATCTTAATGTCTGTATTCAATAATGAGATTGGCCTATAGTTCGCTGTGTTGTCCATAGGTTTGCCTGGTTTTGGGATCGTTGGGATAGTGGCTAATAAGAGCTCCTTTGGGGGATCACGGGAAGTGACAATATCATTACATAAGTCAACTAAATGGGAAAAAAAGAATATCTGTGAACAAACGATAATACTCATTTTTAATGCCATCAGGTCCAGGGGCTTTATTCGTTTTACTATGACGAATGGCATGTTCAACTTCTACTAAGGATATAGGTAAATTTAGTTTTTCTAAATGGGTGGGGGAGAGAGTCGCTAAAGATATAAACGGGAGGAAATTATTTATGTCACAGTCTAGAGAAGTAGGAATATTCTCGGATGACTGAAGATTGTAGAGATTGGCGTAAAAGGATGCAAATTGTTCAGCAATATCTAGTGGATTAATGAGTTTATTACCTGAGGAGGAAGTCAGATCGGTATTCTAGATCTTTCCTTTTTCAACACAGCTTTAATGACAATCAAAATACAAATCAACCTCACAAAGGTATACATAGATAAATGTACAGACAATAAACAGAAACAGCTTTTAAGGCCACTTATCATAACAGAGTTGTTAAGCCATAGTCCTAACCTGATGTACTAGCAGAAAAGGAGAGTGGAGTAGGGGAGAAAAAAAAAAGGGGGCATGGAATGAAGGGATGGGGAGGTAATGGGGAGGGCAGGGACAATGGCTAGCAAATATCATATAACAGCAAGAGTTACAGGACTGAACAATCATTGCACTGGATTCTAACTTCCTACATTAGCACTTTGCTGAGGTGATATGAAGTATAGCATTCAAGTCAGCAAACTGAAGACTAAAAATAAGGAACAATTAGATCCAAAGAACAAATGACTTTAACAAAACACATGCTTAATCACTCGGACTCGACCAGGCCAGGCCCCACCTCAGACGCTTCATTACCCGGAGACTATGCTTAGGCAGAATATATATGAGTCCCAAAAGGGAATTATAATTCACAGTAATTACCGCTTTCAAAAAATCCGGGGCAAAGAGTTACTCTTGCGAGACCGAGTTAAAAGAATACAATAAAGGCTCTGAGAGCTCATCCTTGAACATTTTATAAAATTTAGCTGTAAACCCGTCTGGGCCAGGGCTTTTCCTCATTGGCAAACCGGCTATCGCCTGATGTAACTCCTCCACCGAGAATGCAGCTTCCAGCTCTTGGAGCCTATCACAGGGGACACTCTTGGGAGCATGCTTATCAAGAAAATTCCACAACACAGACGGGTCCCCCTGCTGCCGCGGGATATTATACAACTTACTATAGAAGCTACGAAAGCAGCTCAAAATATTGGAGGTGAGATGCGTGACCACCCCCCACCCTCTTTAATAGAGGGGTTGTATAGAGATGCCCTCCTGTCCCTAAGGGCCCTACTCAACATCCTGCTCGGCTTACTGCTCCACATGTAGTACGAGCCAGCACAAATTTGCTTATAACTGGCCGCTTTATTATCCAGGAGAAATCTAATTTCATGCCTGGTTTGCAGCAGGTCACGAAGATCAGTCTCAGCCAGAGAAGATTTATGCGCGCTCTCCAACGAGGCAAGCTTGTTTAGAAGGAACTCAAGCTTGGCAGCCGCTTCCCTTTTAAGTCTAGCGCCATGCTTGATAAGGGTCCCACGCGCCACGCACTTTAGAGACTCCCATTTATACTGACTAGAGGTCAGATCATTTTCGTGGTCCTTGACAAAATTTGTAATTGTTTGAGAAAGATCTGCAGCACGGGTATTCTAGATTTAGCGTGCTGAACTTTGATTCTTCTGGCTAGTAGTTTTGTGGGTCTGTCTCCTTGTGTGTAAAATTCCCATTTCATTTTAGCAAGATAAAATTCGTATTTCTGTAGATACAGAATACATAAATCATTCCTTAAGGAAGCTAAATTAATCTGTTTAGTCGGCGATGGATTAACTTTAAAATCCACCTCCAGGTTTTTGATATTAAGTAAAAGGTTCTTGAGAGAAGATTGGTATTTCTTTCTAGATCTACTGGATCATTGAATAAAGATGGAACTAATAAATGCTTTATGGGCACACCATAGCATGGAGGAGGAAGAAGTGGTGGGCATATTAAAGTGAAAATAATCCTTAAGTTGTGATTTTAAATATGCAACATTTTCTGTATTTTTGAGGAGAAAGTTGTTGAGTCTCCAGAGGGGTTTCTGAGGGTTTCGGTACGAAGTCCCAAGGATCACATCTACTGGTGCTTGATCAGACCAGGTAATTGATCCAATGTCCAACACATCAAGTTGTGTTAGTAAAATTGTATTAATTATGAAAAAGTCTATATGAGAATGGACCTGTTTAGGAGAGGAAAAAAAGGTGTTGTCTCTTTCCGTGGTATGCAAATAACGCCAGATATCATGAAGCTCTTCCTCTGGTAAGAAAGAGTAAAGATCAGGTGTAGATTTTCCACTCAATCTAGAGCGGTCTATGTCATTTTTTAACACTAAGTTGAAATAACCATCTACAATAACTCTGCCTTTTCTAATGTTCTTAGCTGTGGAGATGACTTTTTGGAAAAAGGGAATTTGTTTTTCATTAGGTGAGTATAGCGTAACAAGAGTGTAAGGTTTGGAATTAATTTCACAAATCAATATAATATATCAACCTCCTGGGTCTATAATCTTTTGGTGTAAATTAAGTGAGATTGAATTTCTAACTAAAATTGCAACGCCCGCTTTCTTTTTAGAGGTGTGCGATTGGAAGACGAGGGGGAATTTAGCATTTTTCAACCTATGTGCATCATAGGATAATAAATGTGTCTCCTGTAAACAAATAATATCAGCTTTGGATTTTATTATGTCTCTCCACAGTAAAGAGCGCTTAAACAGAGAGTTTAAACCTTTCACATTGTAGGTCAATATTGCGTGCAGCAGCCACCACAGCCTCCCAGACACTGTTCAGAGAGGTGGACTGTTTTCCCTCCCTGTAGATCTCACATTTTATGAGGGACCACAGGTTCTCTATGGGTTCCAGATCAGGTGAACAAGGGGGCCATGTCATTCTTCTTTTAGACCTTTACTGGCTAGCCACGCTGTGGAGAATTTGGATGCATGTGATGGAGCATTGTCCTGCATGAAAATCATGTTTTTTGAACAATACTGACTTCTTCCTTTACCACTGCTTGAAGAAGGTGTCTTACAGAAATTGGCAGTAGGTCTGGGAGTTGAGCTTCACTCCATCCTCAACCCGAAAAGGTCCCACAAGTTCATCTTTGATGATACCAGCCCATTCCAGTACCCCACCTCCACCTTGCTGGCGTCTGAGTCAGAGTGCAGCTTCACGCTTGATTTTCCTCAATTCATGGGCAGTTATTTTGCGCCTTTTTTTATCAACTCGCTTCTTGTGACCCTGTTGGCTATTTGCCATGAAACGCTTGATTGTTCTGTGATCACGCTTCAAAAGTTTGGCAATTTCAAGACTGCTGCATCCCTCTGCAAGACATCTCACAATTCTTGACTTTTCAGAGTCTGTCAAATCCTTCTCCTGACACATTTTGCCAAAGGAAAGGAAGTTGCCTAATAATTAAGCACACCTTATACATGGTGTTGATGTCATTAGACCACACTCCTCCTCATTACAGAGATTCAGATCACCTGATTTACTTAATTGGTAGTTGGCTTTCAAGCCTATACAGCTTGGAGTAGGACAACATGTATAAAAAGGATGATGTGATCAAAATACTATTTTGCCTAATAATTCTGCACACAGTGTACAACAAAATTTGGAAAGCAGTGAGAACAAAATCCACGACAACTACAGAAAGTTTCAGAGAAAACTTGAGAAATAAAAAAACATAACATTGCAAGAGAAATTTATTCCTTCAGGAGGAACACAAAGGAGCAAGTCCTGCCATGGAACCTGTGTAACAAGAAAATGCAGAAAAGCAAAAAAGCAGAGCATTCTCTGCCAGTCAAGTTAGGAAATACGACAAAAAGGATACTGAAGTCCGAAGGTTTTGAATGAAGTCTGGATGTTTTATCGAACCACAGAGGTGTGTGCAAACCTCTTCTGGCGAGTTGCAGGTATATTGAGTGCCTTCTCTAGAGATTATAAACTTGACTGGAAATCCCCATCTATAAACAATCTCCTTTTCAAGAAGAATCTTTGTGAAGGGTTGGAATTCTTTGCGCCTCATCATTGTAGCTGCGGACAGGTCAGGGAAAATTGATATAGCTTGAAAGCGCTCTACGGACTCCGCTCTGTGGAGAATGCAAAGTCTTCCTTTCTATTATAAAAGTGGATGTGTGCTATCCCTTCCTTTATATTATAAAAGTGGATGCGTGTCCCTTGGGACTTGATGAGGTAAATTCCTTGGCTTGGGGATTCTGTGGGTCCTGTCAATTATGAGATCTTGTTTAGTGCTGTGGGGAAGGGTTAATTCCCTGAGATCTGTTAGGTAAGCATTTAATTGATCAGGCATAACTGTTTCAGGAATACCCCAAGTTCTCACGTTGTTATGCCTCGATCTGTCCTAAAGGTCCAAGACTTTGTTGTAGAGACGTTTTACCTCCTCCTCTAGAGCACCATTAGCATCGATTAAGCTGTTTTCGACTTTGCAAATTCTGCCATCTTAGATTCAATATGTGTCTGTTCTTGTTACTAGAGAGTGAACATCCTGTTTAAATTCAGGCATCATTTGCTTCAAGTCTGAGTGGAGTGTGGTGTGGAAGGAAGAGAAATGCTTCTACAACATATTAGTTGTTAGGGGTTGCGCATCAAGAGGGTCTTGCTTTTCGAGATCTACGGATTCAGCCTTGGAAGAATAGGAGCGTGAGGGGGATGAATATTGTAGACCTCTTTTAGAAGTGGCATCTCTTCGGGCAGACGAAGAAGTAAAAAATTCAGGAAGTTTGGTGGATTTTTTTCCTGAGTTTACCTTACTTGAACCTCCCATAATGACTCCTTTCTTCGTAATAATGATCCGTGATAATGTTTCACCAAATAGGTTTTGATATTAGTAGAATGGTATAAAAATGAAGTACTCGTCAACCCTTGTTGGATTGTGAGGTTGTTAAACAAGAGAAAAGGTACAACTCAGAGAGTAAAGAGATTTCAGCTTATTCCGGGGCTACGGAGGAAGTTTACAGTTGCTTTGAAGGGAGTCTCTAAATGTGTTGCAGCAGTGGTTTGCACTGATGAATAGAGAGTTTGCACCAGGATGGAAGAAAGTAGCTTTTTGTTGTGAGTTAGTTAATGTCATTGAGGCAGTAATGAGGTGTCGAGAAATCTCATAGAATGAGCTATAGATAAGGTGTGTTCAAACACAGTTATTACAGGTTTTGAGGTAAATGAAGCAAATATACCCATGAGGAATGCAGAATTCACCCTTTTTTTCAATTGACAGCAGAAAACCTTAATAATACAGGAAAGTAGCAGACAGGATTCCTAAAATGTCTAATAAGCAGATAATATCTGAATTTAACCTCTGTTGGTGCAGACTTATTAAGAGGGTTAGTGACTTCAGGCAGGTGGATAATGGTATTCTAAGGAGCCATAGAGTTATAGGTAACCACTGTGGTTTGTTGAAATATTAGTATTAGTAATAGCGTAGAACTATGAGAGCTGGCACTTTTATCAGAGCCCTTTTGGTATGTAAATACAGTTACAGAAACAATTGTCTCTGTTGTGGGTGTATAGACACAGTCTCCAAGAGCCTGACAAGACTGTCAGATCTGTTTAACACTGGGGTCTCTCTGTACTGCAGTTATGACTGCCGTGAGGTGCGCCCTGATGCTTTCAGAGGCCAGGTATTTTCAGCAGCTGTGGGGATCGATGAACTGGTAATCAAATCTGGTATGCCCTGGACTTATGTACCAGCCTGCACTTGATCCCATGGCAGATCAGGTAAGTCTCAGGGATCGCCGGCAGCAGGCTAGAAGTTGAGATGTGCCAGAGGGCTTTACAGAGACACAGGGTGTCAGTAATGGCTTGGACCCGGGATACGGGCAGACTCATCGAAGCTGCGGAGAAGGTATGTGTCACTGCAAATGTCAATCCCAAAACAGGGTCCCTGATATTTGTTGCTCCTGCTGCCTCATGACATGTTCAGTTGCAGGGAGAGGAGGAAGCTTGAGTAAGTTGCAGCAGGCCTCTGATCAAAACTCTGGTAATCTCTGGAGGATTGTGATTGTAGATGGCTCTTTTTGCTCAGTTTTTCTTCCATGAATCAGACAGCGCAGACTGGTGTCCAAAAAGACTGGATAAATAGGCTTATTTGAGCAGGTTTGGACTGGCTTCCGAGGAGCTCACAGGGGATGTGTCTAGCTACAGTGCCATCCAGGCCACGCCCCGCTCCATAAGTTTTCTATGGGATTAAGGTCTGAAGACTGGTAGGCCACTCTATGACCTTAATGTGCTTCTTTATGAGCTACTCCTTTGTTGCGTTGCCTGTATATTTTGGGTCATTGTCTTGCTGGAAGACCTGGCCATGACTCATTTTTCATGTGCTGGCAGAGGGAAGGAGGTTGTCACTCATGATTTTATGGTACATGGCTCCATCTATTCTCCCATTGATGCAATGAAGTAGTCCTGTGCCCTTAGCAGAGAAACACCCCCAAAACGTAATGTTTCCTCCTCCATGCTTGACAGTGGGGACGGTGTTCTTTGGGTCATAGGCAGCATTTCTCTTCCTCCAAACACGGCGAGTTGAGTTAATGCCAAAGAGATCATTTTTTGTCTCATCTGGCCACAGCACCTTCTCCCAATCACTCACAGAATCATCCAGGTGTTCATTGGCAGACTTTAGACAGGCCTGCATACGTGCCTTCTTGAGCAGGGAGACTTTGCGGGCACTGCAAGATTTTAAACCATTAAGGCGTAATGTGTTACCAATGGTTTTCTTGGTGACTATGGTCCCAGCTGCCTTGAGATCATTAACAAGTCCGCCGTGTAGTTTTAGGCTTACTATTTTCTTACTATTGCACCAACAGCTGTCTCCTTTTCATCCAGCATCTTACTTATGGCTTTGTAGTCCATTTTAGTTTTGTGCAGATCTATGATCTTGTCCCTGACATCCTTAGAAAGCTCTTTGGTCTTGCTCATGTTGTAGAGGTTAGAGTCTGACTGATTAACTGAATCTGTGGACAGTCTTTAATAAAAGTGACTATTTGAGACAGCTGTCTTTAATGCAGGTAACGAGTTGATTAGGAGCGTCTAACTGGTCTGTAGGAGCCAGAACTCATAATGGTTGGTAGGGGATCAAATACTTATTTCTCTCAGCAAAATGCAAATAAATTTATATAATGTATACAATATGATTTTCTGGATTTTATTTTGGATATTCTATCTCTCAATGTTAAAATTAACCTACCCTTAAAATTATAGACGGTCTTTGTTAGTGGGGAAACTTACGAAATCAGCCTCAAAAATAATCTAAATATTTCAAAATCCTTTTTTTTTATACTTTTATTTTGTACGTTAATTTTCGTTCATCAAAATTTAGATCAGCAGGTCAGTCTTTATCCTACAGCAATAGCCAGAACACAACAGCTCTCGCTGGGACTTCAGGTAAGAAAAGTAAGATCACTACCATAGTTTCTATTCACTGACATGCTATACTAACCGCTTCTATTTTATTTCTAGCTTTCTGTGATATGATTATATTCACTGATAATACTACAATAACTCTGTAAATACCTGATTGAGAACAGTATTTTTGGTAGATGCTGTATTGGTATTATACATTTTTTATATTAATTTTGTATGACATAATTTTATATAAATTTCACACTATATAATTTTATATTTTTGGATATTAAATAATACTTTTTTATCATATACTTTTATATTGTTTTTAGATTATTTAAAGTTGTATAATTTTATAATTAACATAAATTAGTTTTTATTTCTTTAGTGGTATTATCGGGGAAATAATTGGTATTTTTTGCCCTAATGGCAATTACAGTTTGTCTAGGACAACTTTGCACTCAGCCACACCACTTTCAACTTGTTCTGAGTTGTAACAATAGTTTTGCACCACATTTTGGCATGACACATTCATAAATGTATACAAAAGAGAATTCCCACCACACTTAGAGCATGTCCCCACAGCAAGGGTTTTTGGATAATTTTTCAGATGGTTTGCGGTTTCAGAAACCGTCTGAAAACCTGCAAGCAACTCTTTCCCATAGACTTCAATAGAAAACCGCTGGACCGCAAAACCTAGAACATGTTCATTCTTCCGACCGGTTCCTAGACAGAAAATTAACATTGGAGTCAATGTAAACCGCTCAAAACGGAGCGAGCGGTCTTGGAGCGGTTTTTGCCGCGGTTTTCGGTTTTTGCAAAAAAAGTGAAGAATGATCACACCTATAGTGGGTGTGTTTTTGGTGGTCATTTGCACTTTTTTTTTTTTTATTACACAGGAAGGTCCTACAGAGCACTACCTGGTTTGGATGGAAGAGAACACACCAGCATGTCTCTCAAGAAGTACCACAGCATGGACATGGATGTCAGCACACTGATCTCCGAGGTCAGTGTCAGTGGGAATGAGGGTCTTTAACCTCTTTTTAGCCTAAACTAACCCATACATGCCAACTCTCCCGCCGCAGCTGCCGCTTCACCCACCCGGAGTCTCGCTGTGCAGGGAGGAGGCAGGAGGGATCGTTCCCCTCGTCCCTCCTCCCCCTGTATGTACAGTGCCGGTGTGCGCCATACATACAGGTCAGCGTCACAGGGGGAGTGACGCGCGGCTGCGGTCACTCCCCCTGCGACGCTGAGACTACTCAGTCGGCCGGGAGATGTCCGGAGCTGCAGGAGCCTGGTGAGGTAAGTGGCTTTTATTATTTTATTTTTATTAGCTATAGGGGGGCTCTACCTGGCTAATGAAGGGGGCAACTACCTGGCAACAGAGGGGGCACTACCTGGCTACAATGGGGGGGTCTACCTGGCAACAGAGGGGGCACTACCTGGCTACAATGGGGGGGGGGCTACCTGGCAACAGAGGGGGCACTACCTGGCTACAATCGGGGGGGGGTCTACCTGCAAACAGAGGGGCACTACCTGGCTACAATGGGGGTCTACCTGGCAACAGAGCGGGCACTACCTGGCAACAATGGGCGGGTCTACCTGGCAACAGTGGGGCATCTACATGGCTACAATGGGCGGTCTACCTGGCAACAGAGGGGGCACTCCCTGGCTACAATGGGCAGGTCTACCTGGAAACAGAGGGGCACTCCCTGGTATAATGGGGGGCTCCCTGGTAACAGGGGGGCACTCCCTGGCTAAAATGGGGGGGGTCTACCTGGAAAACAAAGGGGCATCCCTGGCTACAATGGGGGCCATACCGGCTACAAGGGGGGGGGGCCCACCTGCTACAAGGGGGGCATACCTGGCTCAATGGGGCACTACCTGGCTAACAATGGGGCTCTACCGGGGCAACAAGGGGGCACAACTGGCTAACAAAGGGGCACTACCTGGCAAAAAAGGGGGATTACCTGGCTAAAAAGGGGGCATTCCCGGCTAACAAGGGGGCATTACCTGGCTCAAAGGGGGGCATCTACCTGGCTACAGAGGGGGTCTTCCTGGCTACGAGGGGGCACTACCTGGTAAGAGGGAGATCTACTTGGCTACAAGGGGCATCTACCTGCCTGTAAGGGGCACACCTGGTTAGGGGTGGGCTACTACTGGCTATAAGGGATCTACCTGGCTTTTTTCCAAAGCCGTTATGCGTTGGGTGGAGTGGGTATGGTTTTTTTAAGGGGGGGCACACCGAAAAAGGGGCCGCGCCCTCTACAATCTCCTGCTTTTTCTTTTTTCAAAAGTTGGCAATATGAACAAACCAAATTTTTGTTTGCTGTTAACATGCCATTGCTTAAAGTAAAAAGTGAAATGTTGGCCATGGTGCATCATTGTTAAAAAATTATGTTTTTGTTTACTATTTTTTTCTAATGACACTACCCCGATTTGTGAACTATTGTTTTTTATGGCGGTGGTTTTTTTAACCCCCAAAAAATTTTTAAAAATGTTTGTGGTTTTTTTTTTTCGTTACAGGTACATGCCCACCCCGAGCTGTGGGACAAGACTGACATCGCGGAGAAAAACCGGCCGGTATTTGTCCTATGCCATGTGAACGCGCCCGTACTGTGCCGTGTAAACAGCCCCAAACAGTGACAAAAACAGTTAAAAAACCGAAAACAGCTGGAAAACAGACCAGTTTTTGTGACAAAAACAGTCCAAAAACTGTTTTTGAATGGACGGTTCCGTGAGGCAAAAAAAAGAGCGGGTTTTTGGGGGTTTGCCAAAGTGAAGCACCCTTTACTGCCCCACCGGGGAAGGGACAATATGCAAAACCCGCAAACCGCCCGAAAAAACGGCCAAAAAACGGGGCATGGGGACATGCCCCCTTCCGGGGTGTAAATGTACCCAAAAACCCCCAACTCCTGAAAAAAGGAGCAAACAACCCCCCCACGTAAATATAAATGAAAGCAGCACTCCAGGAGTTAAATATTAATCAAATTTCTTTTTTTTTTTTTATTTCAAAAAAGCTTTATTAAGACAATGCAGAAAAAGACAAAATTTACCCATTTAAAGTATACAATCTGAAAGAAAAAAAAGTGTATCAGTAATCAAAGGACATATTGTCAACGAAGCATAAGGTTTTAAAGATACATTAAGCGTCCATCAGGAATTGCAGCTAGCTACGATCGGGTATACTAAAGGAATCGCAGTCCTGTGAAAAAAAAAATAGAGCCGATGGAGGTAAGGTGTTAAAAAATTTTTGATATCTCCCCTTTTAATAAAAACTGTAACAACAAAGAAAAAAAAATAAGTCAACAAGAGGATTAAATACACGGGTTACAATGCATCTATTGTTATATGCGTCAGTGGGGAGTACAGGGTCACCAATCCGCCGTATCGAGGTAGTATAGTCAATCCCAAGGAGACCGTCCCCGTTTACTATCAAGAGGCTAGGTAAAGGTCACAGATTAAAATTCCCCCGGGTCCCAAGCGGAAACCCCCCCCAATTTTTTCCCCCCCCCCCCCCAAAACGTCAACCCCGTGAATACCCCCCAATCCCCCCCAGTTTTCACAAATCGTTCTAAGTTGCTCCACACCCGCCATTATTTCCCCCCATGCGCTGCAGGGAAAATTTTTCCCCCTTAAACCCTTAGCCATCGGGGGAAAACTGTGTCGAGGCCCCCTTCCCCGGGGAAACAAGGATTTAGCTGTCGAGCAGAAAAAATTAGCGGTTTCCCTTTAAGATTTAGGCTCAAAGGTGGTGTAGAGCAAAATAACTGCGGGGGAGTTCGTGTGAAACGCCTGTTATGTCGAATCAGATCGATAACCTTTCCAAAAACGGCTGAATGGCTCACGCCCACCATATGTGGGTCATGTTCCCGTCTCCCTTCCCATCTCCAAAGGAGCCCGGCACCCCGGGTTGATTGCAGAAGCAACTTGGGAACTCTTACCACGGATAGACTTTGTAGTTGGTTTTTGATCCTAAAAGGGGAACGAGGCCTTATTAGCAATAAACCAAGCTTTTAACCATTCCTCCCGGTAATAGTGCATTTTTTGTTCCTTTCCCTTTTAATTTGGGAAAGTGGGGGTATTGGATTGTTTTCAATATCTATTTTTCAGAGCGGGGATCAGATGAAGGGTGCTTACTCTGGGAGATAGCTGCTCAAAACAATTTTAAGTTCGAAACTCTGCCAAAATTTGTTAGTGACAAAGTAATGCTGTACTTTTGGAAAAATTCCCACCCCAATATTTGGGGACCGATTGGTTCGGCACACACTCACATAGTTTTTAAAGGACGAGCGGGTCACGAAATCTTTGTCGTAGCCGTTCTTTTTTCTCCCCATCGCTTTTAGCGGGAAATTTTTGAGGAGAGTGGTCCCCGGGATCCCCCCGATTGGTATCAGGGGCCCCCCCGATGAATACAGCCCATATTGTCTTCCATAGAGGGAAACCAGGAGCAAAAATCGGGGGAAACTAAAGCATCTTCAGTAATTTAAAAGCCTGGCAGAGGTGGCTCAGCCAAGGGGGTGGAGAGCTCCCCCCGATATCCGCTCCTCAATCTAAACCCATTTTTTAGATGTGGTGGCGTGCCCCAGTCTACTACTCTAATGGCGTGCCCCCCTGTAATATAATTTAAAGTTGGTAGGCTAAGCCCCCTTTTTCCTTTTTCCTTGTAGGAAACCCTTGTACCCTCGGTCTTTGTTATCCCACACAAAGCCCCCCGTACCCACCATTCAGGTCCTGGAAGAATGAGTTGGGTAACCTAATGGTACGGTCTGGAATATATAGCAGGGCGGCAGGATATTCATTTTGACAATGTTTATCCTTCCATCCTCGAAAAGTCTCTCTTCTCCCACTAGCCAAATCCCCTTTAATCGTTTTCCAGAAAGGGAGCAAAATTTTAAGTCAAAAGTTTTTTATTTTGCTTGCAATCTGAACCCTAAATAAGGAAGATTAAACCCACCTTTCAAAAGGGGATCTGGGTCCCCAAAAGAGGCTACTACTGGGGGTGGGAAATATTTAGCGCCGTGCTCTTTAGAAATTCACCTTAAAATTTCTAAGCTTTTTTATAGGATTTAGGA
>JAODAL010032056.1:0-47523 GCA_025379985.1 Phyllomedusa bahiana | reverse complement strand
AGCCTTTTGATTCCCCAGCGATGTCATATCCCCGCCTTTCCCGTAAACCAAATTTGGGGCAAGAACCAAAAGGGTTAACCACCCCCGAACATGTTTTGTCAAAAGCAGCAATGCATGAGTTGAATGGAGGGAACACTCCCCAAAAAAGGCCCAGACCCCCGCCGGGCCCCTCCAACCACTGTCAAAAACCCTCTTCTCCGCCTCCCCCTTCCTCCGCCACCACCAACCTTTTCCTCAGCTCCCCAAAGCCTCTCAGAGTCATGACCCGGGGATCAGCCTCCGCATCCCCTCCCCGTCGCCCGAAAACCCCCAACACCCCCAAAAGAGCCCCCATCCTCCCCCCCTTTCCCCTTTTCCGCCATTTTAAACACCCGCACCCGAACAGGGGCCCATTTTTACAGCCACCTTTTCTGCCCTTCCTTTTTTGGGGAGCAGAAAAAACCTTTTAACCCCAAACCTTTCCCAAAGCCAAAAGCCTGAATTGGGGCATTGCCAGGTTTTTTGGCCTTGGAAATTTTTCCCTTTTCCGCGGGTGGCCCACAAAAGGGTTTTTCCGCCACGTCATGGCCCTCGTTTGCCCCCAATACCAAAATGCCGAGCGGGCAATTTTTTTGGGCCCCAGAAAAAGGGCCGCCCCCTCCCGGGGCCACCACGGGGTATCTAAAATTTCCCAAGCGCGTTGCCCCTGCATCGGTGTCCAAAAGCCCAAACCCCACCACCGACACAGGGACAAATAAGAAACCCCAAAGGGCCGCTATTCTCTGTGACAGCCCACGGGTGAGCGGGTGGATGTCCCCTGGGGTGACGGTGGCCCCTCAGGCTGGGCCGCACCCTTTTCAAAACCGCGGGGATGGGGGGGGGCCCTTTTTCCCCCAAGGTCCTGGTGGCTCACTTTCCCCCAGAGACCCCAAAGGCCCCTTTAAAAATTAATCTCCCTTTGGAGACCGTCCAAAAACCCCAGGTCAGGACTGTGGACGGCTCTAACAACGAGCCCCGAGGCGCGGGCTGGGTAAACAAAACCTTGTGCCGGGAAAGGGGTTGGTGTGCGATAAGGGGCCCAAATCTGCGGCCCCCCTTTTAAGACGGGGGCGGGAAAGCACACCCTTGCCTGGCACAGGGCCCAGGAACCTTGTTCCAAAATTTTCTAAAGAGCCCCCTTTTTTGGACTGCCGGCTGAAAAAGGGGTTTCGAGTCGGAGTTTGCACTTCCGCCGTTTCGCACCCCCTGCTTGGGCCCCCCCTTTCCCTGCTTTGAAAGCCCCAGCTCGGCCCCCCCCGCCCCAACCGTTCATTTTTTTACGGGGCAACACGCTGGAATTCCACCCTCCCCATCCCTCCACATTGGCAGCAGGGGCAATGCCATTACGCATTTAAAAGTGAAAAACTGGCCGACAAGAAAGGGGTACGGACCTGGGGGTGTTAAACCCCACCGGAGGGGAAGGGCATGTGAAAGAGCTTGCACCACCTTTTGGGCCCATTTTTTGAAAAAACCCCCAAAAATGGAAAAGGCGGAAAAATGCCCTTGTAAAGCAGGGAGCATTGTGGTTCTGGAACGATGGGTTGAACTCTGAAAAAAAAAAACTTTTTCCCCCCCAAGCGACGGAGGGGGAAAGAGGGACCCCCAGATGGGGACAGGGACCCCTTTCCCCTCCGTCAAATCCACAAGGCCCGACATTTTCAAAATTTTCCAATGGGTTCTCTTTTAGGCAGGGGTTGGGGCCCCAGAGCTAGGGGCAAGGTGCGCTTTCAGCTCTCAGGGGGGCATCATCTCAGGCAATTCAGGGGGTTTGAAGCTGTGCCGGGGGCAGGGGAGGAGGAGGGAAGGAGGGGGGTATTCCTAAAAAACCCCGATGTTACCGACGTCCCTCCCGGGAAAAGGGGTTTGGGCGTAAATTTTTGAGGGGGAGGAGGAAAAATTGGGGAAAAGATCAGTTTGCTAGTGGCCCCCCCGACCCAGACCCTTGGGGAAATAAAGGGCCCATCTCTCACATATTGCTTGGATGCTCCATTCCTCCAACTTGATCCTCGCATTAAGGCCATCAAAATGAACAACATTTTACTGGGGGGCCCACCCCCCGGGATCCCCGGTACAAAAAAAAATCAACTTTCCTTCCCCCCACCCAAATAAAAAGAAAAAATGCGGGAAATGAGACCTTGTTTGATTGATCAACTGAGACATCTGTTGCGTTTTCCTTTTCACTTCCCCAAAATGTCACGGTGGAAAAAACATCAGCGACGTGCCCGCAGTAGAGGGGCCAAAGGGTGGCGTAGCGGCAGCAGCAGGCCCAAAGGGGGCAGAAACCTAATAGGTTTAACCCCCTGGGAATCTTTGTTTACCACCCTCAAAAACCGGGCGCATCAATGCAGGGCAAAACATCCCCAAAACACGGGGGAAACACTTAAATCATTTTGCAACGACTATCGGGGTTTTCAAAAACCCCAGGGGTTTTTGGGATGGGCCGGAACCCAATTTGACTCTTTGGGGATCCAAAAAAGGGGCGAATGGGCCCCAGCTGGCTCTCACCCATAGAGGTGTTTTCCTGCCCGCACCACGTCATATCTTAGCGGAAACCTTTAGCACAGCTGAGGAGTCATTTAAAACAAACCATCCGGGGCCTTTCCCCGGGTAATGGGATCGTTTGACTTTCATCAAGATAATCAGGGATGGGTCTCCTGAGGGTGTTTTTGGCCCCCTTTTCCGAGGCACCGATTTAGTTTTCCAGTCTACTTCACATCCTTTCAAACAGAAATTTGGGCCTCTTTGGAAATTTTTTTAAAAAGACATTTCTTACCGCAAATTTTTTTTCTCCCTTTTTTTTAAAATTCAATTTTTTCTGGTTTGCTGTGAAAGGGGACCCGTAAAAAAAACAGCAAGGTTTCATGGGCAAAACCCATTAAATTCCATTTACTCACTTTATCTTAAAAGTTTTTCGCATTGTCAATTTTTTTGATCCCTGTTGCTGTGAATACAGCAAAATCATGGTTTCCCTTTTGGGAAAAAGAAATGTACTTCTAAGTGGCCCTTTCTCCCCACAAAATTTTTTTTTAGTGGGTGGAAGTCATATTTTAAAAATTTTTTGGGTCAAAGTTGCGTGGGGATACACTTTTAATTATGGTCCTTTTGGGAAAAAAATGGGGGCTTCTAAGTGGGAATTTTTTCCCTCAAAAATTTTTTTTAAAAGTGGCTGAAAGTCATATTTATAATTTTTGGGGGGCAAGTAGCTGTGAGATTTCCGCAATAATCCTGGTCCCTTTTTTAACAGAAAAGTGGCTTCTAAGTGGCATTTCTCCCTCACAATTTTTTAAAAGTGGCCCGAGAATCATTTTTAAAAATTTTTTTTGGGGCATGCTGCTTTTTAAAAAGGGAGCAATACTACAGTCCTATTATTAAAAAAAAAAGGTTTTTTTTCTAACAGACATTTTGTTTTTACAATTTACCAAAGTGGGTCAAGGTTTATCTTTTTTTAAATTTTTTTGGGGGGATTTTTCCCGTGACATCCAGCTATCCCACAGGTCCAATTTTAAAAAATGTTGTTTCAAAAAGACATTTTTTCTTCACAAATTTTCAAGAGTGGGGTCCCAAAGGGGATGGGGCGTCAGAAAAAGGGAAAAGTAGGACACTGTTAAGGGCACATTTGCAAAAAAGCTTTTTTTTTGGGGAAGAATCTTAACAAAAGCTACAATCCCTGATTTAAACAACCCATTTTAAAACAAGGGAAAAAAAGAGAAACCCAAAAACATGGTGGGGTTCCTCCTTTTTTTAAAAATGGTTTTTCTAGAATTTTAAATACTAAAAAAAATTTCAGTACAAAATACTTTTTTAAAAAAATTTCCCCTGAATTGTACAAGGGGGGTTTCAAAGGAAAAATTGACCCCGAAAAGTAGGTTATTCCAATTGACCCGGGGTTTTGGGGCAAAAAAAAGAGAAAAAAGTAAAGAACCATTTCCTCCACACGGTTTTTAAATGAGAAAAAAAATCCCAAAATAAAGGGCCCTTTGGGTAACAGGGGGTTTTAACCCCACAGGGATTTCCAATGAAGCCAATTGGTCCCACTTCATATGGGGGGGCAAACGCTTTTCCCCCGGGATTTTACTGTGTCAGAGGGAAAGGGTGGAGTTCCCCAAAACTTCCGCTTCCCCCCACTCTGCTTCAGCACACAGTTTTTTTCTTGCTGCTCAAACAGGCAATTTTAAACCCCCGTGTTAAAAAGATACGGACGCCCGCCTTGGGGTTTTTAACCCCCCACCCACTTAACTCCGGGGCCCCGGGTCATGCCCGTGGCCCCCGGGCAGGGATAGTCAATGTTCCCTTTTAAATAAAAATTTTTGGGTTTAAAGACTCCTTTTTTCCCGGGACTTTTTTAAATTTTGGGGGGGGTCATGGCCGGTTTTTGGGGGTCATACTGTGGCCCAGGACAGGTAAGTCAATGTCCAGTTTAAACTAAAATGGTGTTGGAAAAACTCCTTTTTTTCCCGGGACTTTTTTTAAAAAGGGGGGGGCATTTCAGGTTTGGGGGCTCATGCTGTGGCCCCAGGAACCCGGTAAATTTAAACCCCCCCTTTTTAATTTTTTCCCAGTTCCCCAAAATAAAAATGGTAAAGGGGTTGAAAGACTCCTTTTTTTCCCGGGCCTTTTTTTTAAAAGTGGGGGCATGAAGGGTTTTGGGGCCCTTTTCCCTGCTGTGGCCCCGGGCAGGGATATCCCCAAAGTCCAGTGAAACTAAAAAGATGGGTTTAAAGACCCCTTTTTCCCGGGACTTTTTAAAAGTGGGGGGGTTTCCCATTAAGGCAGGGTCTGGCTCAAATTTGGCCCTTTGGGCCGGGGGGTTTTCCCCGGACCCCGGGGAAATTCAAAAGTCCATTCAAATAACAAAAGGTTTTCAAATATACTGGCCCTTTTGGGGACTTTTTTAAATTTTTTTGGGGGGATGCAGTTTTAAAGGGGCCCGGGTGTGGTACAAGAAGGGGTAGAAAATGGTCGGGGACTTTTTTTTTTTGTGACTTTTATAACCAAGTTTTGTTGCCCCAAGATTAGCACGTAACCATTTGACTGTTTTGTGGAGTTAAAATTTTGCTTCTCCCGCCTTGTTTTTGGGGTTTAAAAAAGAAAAGGGGTTGGGTTTCTCTCCAAAAGACTTTTAAAGGTCATCCCCGCAAAATCGAAAAGCTCACTAAACGAAAAAAACCTTTTTTTTTTTTCGATAGCGGGCCGACTAAACGACTACGATCCCATCCTCGAAAGCCAAACCAATCGCTCAACACTATAAGGGTTTCATAATTGGAAAGATCAAAATACTCCAAAACGACAGGTGGGTTTTTTATTTTCCCCAAATCCCAAAAAACCCCACTACCCAAGGGAAAATAGATCAAAACCTAAAAACTATTATAGTAGATAAGGACAATAATAGTCTGGACCATACAGAAATTTCTTCATCAAGAAAAAGTACGAATACAAGTCAGGAACCTAAATAATTTCCCCCCATCAAAAAAATTATGTTAAATTTGGGGGGGCAAGAAACCCAGAATACTGCATAATAATATCGATAACAATCCCTTAAACCTTTCAAAGACTGCAAAAATATGATATCCCCTACAAAAATTCCTATTATCACGGACCTAGAATCCATGTCTTCAGCAACAATGTCAGATTTTGAAAAAAATGTCACCAAGTTTATCTCTACGGATTCTATACAACCCAATTCTTTAGTAGTTAATTCTGGGAGCCCATTAGGGTCACCACTACATACATCAGATCAATCTTCTAGAGTGTTCGAATTTTCCCAACAGGCACAATTAATTTTAAACAGATTTGAACAAATTAAAAAGGAACATAATAAGTCGAAAATAGTTAGTCCTAGTACTATTTTTTTACATTCACCCCTTCCCTCCTCACAATATACGATTCACAACACTTCTGTTGATCTTAGTTCACAAAATAACCCAACCACACTATCTGGTTCTTTTTTAGTACAAACTCCCCCGAACACCACGGTAAATTTTTCACCCAGAAAAAGCACCCGTATAAAAAGAAAAAAATTCCAAAGAGGTTGTAGGGGAGGAACCCTTAGGAAAACAAGACTGCGCACGACACAAGAATTAAATTCTACCACAGTCACATATAATCATGGAGATAATGGTATTTACAATTTATCAGGTTATATGCTAAACAAAGGAGAAATAGATCTATTAAGCAAAGGCTTATACTTTTGTCCTACCAATAACAAACTTGATCAATTTGCACTTTTTCTAGATATACATCATTTTATACGAAAATTAACACTAAAACGCCAATTCAGTATTAATCCAATTGTTACATAGTTACATAGTTTGTCAGGCCGAAAAAAGACATACGTCCATCCAGTTCAGCCCATTTATTAAAGTGTTGCTAAAGTGTTAAAGTGTTGATCCAGAGGAAGGCAAAAACCCCCATGAGGTAGAAGCCAATTGACCTCATGTTAGGGAAAAAATTCCTTCCTGACTCCAATCTGGCAATCGGAATAAATCCCTGGATCAATGACCCCCCTCTAGAATCCTAGTCACTATAACTTGTTATATTACATCTAGAAATGTATCCAGCCCCTTCTTTGGAATCCTAGTCACTATAACTTGTTATGTTATCACTCTCCAGAAATGCATCCAAGCTCTTCTTGAACTCTGTTAGTAAATTCACCATGACAATTTATTCTGGCAGAGAGTTCCACAGTCTCACCACTCTAACAGTAAAGAATCCCTTTCTATGTTTATGTAGAAACTTTCTTTCCTCAAGACGTAGAGGATGCCCCCTTGTTCTAGATACAGTCCTGGGTATAAATAAATCTTTAGCGAGATCTCTATATTGGCCCTTAATATATTTAAACATATTTATTATGTCCCCCTGAAGCCGTCTTTTCTCTAAACTAAATAACCCTAACCTTGCTAATCTTTCTGGATATTGCAGTCCACCCAGGCCTTTAATTATTTTTGTTGCCCGCCTTTGTACCTGTTCAAGCTCTACAATGTCTTTCCTGTGCACTGGTGCCCAAAACTGTACACAATATTCCATGTGTGGTCTAACCAGTGACTTGTATAGTGGGAGAATAATGTTCCCATCATGTGCATCTATGCCCCTTTTAATACACCCCATGATCCTATTAGCCTTGGCAGCTGCTGCCTGACACTGGCTGCTACAGTTAAGTTTACTGTCCACTAGGATTCCCAAGTCCTTCTCCATGTCACTTTTACCCAGTGTTTTTCCATTTAACATGTAATCATGTAATGGATTTTTCCTCCCCATGTGCATAACCTTGCATTTATCAGTGTTAAACCTCATCTGCCACTTCTCTGCCCAGGCCTCCAACCTATCCAGATCCCTTTGTAATAACACATTATCCTCCATTGTGTGGATTCCTTTACAGAGCTTAGTATCATCTGTTAACCAAGATGTAACACAAAACTCTACATCCCTTAATAAGTTCAATCTAAAACCTAAATCCTATTTTTATCCCATCAATTCTCAGGGCAATTTTTTAAAAACGTTTCAGGAATTGGTATTAAATGATATTCAAAAATTGGAACCACATAGGGTGAAATCAAATTTAATAAAAGAACAATCTGTAGCATTAAAAAATCTTAAACAAAATAAGGATATTGTTATCCGACCTGCAGACAAAAGGGGGAGGAATCGTTCTCTTAAATTACAATGACTATCATAAGGAATCTTTAAGGATCTTATCAGACAAAACTTATTATCAATTGTGTTCTACCAATCCGTTTTCTGGTATACAAAAGGAACTAAATATTTTTTTCCAAAAAGCCTTTACTGATGGTTTAATTGATAACAAAGTAAAACAATTTCTAAGATACTATTCTTTTATTATCTACCAAAACTCCATAAGAATATGGTCACACCGCCTTGAAGACCTATAATATCAGGAATTGATTCACCGACCAGTAATCTTTCACATTTTCTTGATTTGCACTTGCAAAAATACATAAATAAATTAGACAACCACCTTAAAGATTCAGGGCACCTCATCAATATTTTATCATGTCTGAAATCCAATGAGAATTCTATAGTTTTGACTCTTGACGTATCATCACTATATTCCAACATCCAACATGATCTTGGAATAGAGTGTGTGAAGTATTTCCTTGATCAGGATTCAACTATTACAGAATCCTATAAAATATTTTTATTAAAAGGATTAAAATATGTTTTAGAAACCAACTACTTCCAATATGAGGACGCCATCTATTGGCAGTCAATGGGTACCGCCATGGGTACGAAATTAGCACCAGCTTATGCTGATATATTTATGGGGCTGTTTGAAATGAAATATATACATGCATACCAAGGTTTCCATCATATATCAATATATAAAAGATTCATTGATGACCTTTTCATAGTACGGCAGGGTCCACAGGAAGAAATATTGGATTTCATCACACATCTTAACAATAACACTTTTGGAATTACCTTTACATCTCAATATAATGATCAGGAGATTGAATTTTTGGATTTGAAAATTTCACAGACCAATGGTCAATTCATTACATTCAATTATTTCAAACCGGTTGATACTAACAGCTTCATTAAATTTTCCAGCGGCCATCATAAACCCTGGTTGACTAAGATACCATATAGTCAACTAAAGAGGATTAGAAGAAATTGTACTGAAGATGATACTTTTAAAAGACAAGCACAGACATTAGAAAAAAGATTTATTGCTAAGAATTATCCCAAACAGATACTATTGGATGCATATAAGAGAACAGAGCTCTTATCAGAAAAAGAATGTTTAACAAAATCTACTAAAGAGACTAATACATACAATACGAACCACCCTGATTCAATACAATACCTCTCATAGTAGGATTAGGGAAGTCCTATATAAACATTGGCATCTCATCCAACAGGACCCTATTTTGAGTAAATTGTCCCTGATAAACCACACATTATTTATAGAAGAGCCCCAAATTTAACCCCTTAAGGACCCGGCGTTTTTTTTTTTTTGGTGACACGTTCGTTTTTCCCTCCTCGCCTTCTGAAAGCCATAACTTTTTTATTTTTCCACCTACATAGACACATGAGGGCTTTTATTTTGCGGAACAAGATGTAGTTTCTCATGGTGTTATTCACTATACTATAGAATATACTGGGAAACCGCAAAAAAATTCGAAGTGGGACAAATTGTGAAAAAAAAATGTATTTTCGCCATGTTTGCGGGGGTTTTGCTTTTACGGCGTTCAATCTTCGGTAAATATAATGTGTTATCTGTATTCTACAGGTTGTTACGCATCCGACAATACCAAACATGTAGGGTTTCCGTTATGTTTTGGTACCGTAAAAAAATTCCAAACATTTTCTATTTTTGAAATTTGCGCCACGGCGCCATTTTGTGCGGCCAATAACTTTTTTGTACTAACACCTACGGACATCAGTGAGGGGGCATTTTTTGCGGGCTGAAGTGTACTTTTTATCGCTAGCAGTTTGGAATGCATGCGACTTTTTTGATCCTTTTTATTCCATTTTTTGAGTGACTTAAAATGACCAAAAAACGCAATTTTGGAGTTTGGAATTTTTTTTCTTCTACGGTGTTCACCGAACGGGATAAATGATGTTATATTTTTATAGATCGGACTTTTTTGGACGCGGCGATACCAAATATGTGTAACTTTTTTATTATTTTAAAGATTTTATTTGAAAAATGGGGAAAGGGGGGTGATTTGAACTTTTAAAATTTTTCTTTTTTTGTACTTTAAAAGTTTTTTTTTTTTTTTTTTACTGTAACATTTAGTCCCCCTATGGTGTTTGACCACTAGGGGGCGCGATTGTTAATACAACCTAATGCATTGCATTACAAAGATGGCAGTTTCCCCACTTCCTGTCTGCGGACGGAAGTGGTGCACACCGGCCAGTGTAAGTGACGGGAGCCTTCACAGGGCTCCCCACCACCGTGTCCGGTCGTCGGATCGGCGCAGCATAGCTGCGTTGATGCCTATAACCGTAACGATCGGTGCGCGGCACCGATCGACGTTCATTCAGACACCGCGGCCATCTTTGCCGTGATGTCTGATGGGTTAAACAGCGCCAGCGGACGGAGCCACCCGCCGGCGCTGTTACTGCCGGGTGTTAGCGGCGATTAGCCGCTAACACCCGGCGGCTCTGCGGGGGGGGTCGCGGAGCGATCCCCTTGCAAAGCCCCTTAGCGGCCCTGGGACGTACTCATACGCCCAGGGTCATTAAGGGGTTAAAGAGCATACTGGCACCAAGCAGAATTACTAAGAATATCAAATTAAATAGAGAAGAAGAAAAATCTAATATAGGAAGTTCCCAATATAAATCCTCAGGTTGCCTATGTTGTCTAAGCATCACTACAACTAAATATATTGAATCTTGTGTGACCAAGGAAAGATTTCAGATAAAATACGCTCTTACATGTAAATCTAATTAATTATCTATGTCATTCAATGCACATGTAATATACAGTATATAGGACGTACTATATGTCCATTGAGAGTGAGACTCAACGGACATAGATGTAGCATTAGAAAAGGTGACCCTAAACAGAGTGTAGCGAATCACTTCAGTGAAGTACACAAACAAAATTTTAATGATTTAAAAATTACCCCAATAGATAAAGTGCAAGATGACAGTCCAAACAGATTCCAACAACTGCAAAAAAGGGAACTGTATTGGATGTATCTATGAAAACCATTCAACCACAGAGGTTGAATTAAATAGTGGAATTGGTCCACTGTTAGTTTTCTATACTATTTAATATTGAGATTGATCTGTAGGAGTGCTGTAATAATTGTAACTGGATTTTCTTTTAATAAGAGAATAATCTTAGTATAAATTATTATTTATGATTATAAAATTAGAATATTTAGTTTTATCTATAACTAGTAATATAATATTTCGATATATGTTGGTTATTTGGGGTCATATACACCGGTCTCAACCATACCAGTAAGATTCCTTAGTAATACTTGATATATTTTTATTTAGCTAAGTAGTTTTATAGATAATTGTTTATTGGATAATACTGTAATTTTTAATATGTAATTCATCTGATACCTGTTTATTATGGTTTTAGATAGAGATTTAGATGTTCATTTTATTGATCTGAACTATTCTCTTTTAAGATGAGCGGTATTTATGTTAAGTACTATCGGGAAATGACATGTATGAATAACAATAAGTCTTGTTTACATTCAATGGTGGTATGTGAACATTTACCTTTAAGAATCTGGATGGTCTCCTGAATATAAGGTATTCAATTGAAATAAGATAGCAACAAGCAATACGAGATGTTACAAACAGTTTCGGGGAAATGTGCTGAGCGCATGGTAAACATATTAAGGATCGAAAGACATCATGATGCTTTGAAAATGGAATTACTATGTATGTATATGGAGGATAAATAGATTTTTTTTAGCTTAAATGTCCGTAACAATGTATGGCTATTCCGGGCGATTGCATTAGTTTAATGTCTTGGTCTGTGATTGATGGGGCTATTATCCACTAGTGGTTGTTCTTTCAATTTGAATTATATAACGTGATTAGAGATTGAACACACACTCTGATTACGTAATTAGCATCTAATCAGACCGGTATATTAACCGGCTATCTGGAGCTGTAGCTTGTACTTCTGATGAAGCATGGGTATGCCATGCGAAACGCGTAAAGTTTTTAGTGTTTTAATATGTGAATTCTTCTCTTTTTAACAATTAAACACTTTTAATAAGTTAAGTGTTTTACCATCTAATATCCGAGAGAGCCGCAGTCCCATATTTTTTACTTTACTGCTATATATAAATATATAGTATACATATATACACACACATACATATATATATATATACACACACACACATATATGCACATGCATATATACATACATATATACACACACACATATATATACACACACACGCATATGTACACACACATGCATATATATGCATATACATATATATATCCACACCAACACATATACACACACACACATACATTGTGGGGATGTAACTCAGTGGTAGCACAAACAAACCGTCCTCGGCATAAGTTTTAAAGTCTTTTGGCCTTTATTTAGCCATAGATTGCACAGCAAAACGAAAATGCATATTGGCTTGACGTCAGCCCAAACAAAACAAAATACACAGTCCATGTGGATAACTTACAGTCTCTGAGTACACAACAGTTCCTGGGTGCGTTCCCTCCACCCAGATCAGGGGAATGTGGCAGACTTTCCACCTCTTGACCCAGTCAGGCAAACTCTCTGACTGAGAACCACACCCCTGTTTCTCCCAACGTCTTGCCTTAAGTAGGCCTGGCAAAACCTGGGCTGGATACATGGGAGCAGTCTTCCCACCCTACTCTTTAGACTGCTCCAGTAAAAGCCTGGCCCAGATCGACTGCTTTTCAGCAGTCATACTACTGGAACCAAAACAAATGTCAGTACCATACCAAAACTGACGAGCGACTAACAGGCTTTACTTCACCGAGACTAAGAATCTCGGTGACACGTATCGGCCATCCAAAACAGCACCTTGTGCCTTCTCACATATTCTCCCCTCTGCCAAAAGTCGGAGTTTTGGGCACCTTCAGCCACCAGACTGTGAACTCTTGATAGGGCATTTCCCTGCAGCTTGCCCGGCCTATGTTCTACTGAGAACGAAAAATCCTGCAGGGCAAGGAACCATCAGGTAACCCGAGCATTGTTCCCCTTCTTCTCCCACATCCAAATAAGTGGGGCATGGTCAGACACTAGCCTGAATTTTCTTCCTAACAGGTAGTCCCTGAGGAAGTCCAATGCCCACTTTATGGCCAGACATTCTTCTTCAATGATGGTGTAATTCCTTTCTGCAGTGGACAGTTTCCTACTTAGGTATATCAAGGGGTGCTCGTCCCCGTTCACTACTTGAGACATAACGGCCCAAAACCCACATCAGAGACATCGTCTGGACCACAAATTCATGGGAGAAGTCCCGGGCTACTAGCACTGGTTGCCTACACAGGGCCTGTTTAAGCTCCTGGAAAGCCCTCTCTGCCTCAGGGGACCACTTAATCATTGTTGTCTTTGTGCCCTTGGTTAAGTTAGTCAATGGAACTGCTATTTCCACAAATTTTGGGATAAATCGTCTATAGCAACCCACAATACCAATAAATGCCCTGACCTGTTTCATGGTGAGGGGGCGGGGCTACTTTATTCAGTTGGGGGTTAATTTCCCCTCTCCCCACTATGTACCCAAGGTAACTGGTTTCCTCCATCCCCAGGGCACGTTTATTGTAAACCCTGCTTACCTTAAAGGAGTTGTCTCATTACAAGCTTTCAGCCTACTTCAATGTGTCTGGCAGCAAAGGATTTTTGAATTCAGGGGCGTGCTTCTTGTCTGCCTCTTCTCCTCCCTCTTCCCCCCTCCCCTCAGCACACAGAAAGCTCTCCTCCATAACTTATATACAGCAGGGGGAGGGCGAGGGGGTTTGCTGCCAAAGTTAACCCTGTGTGTGCCTGCCTAGGTCTGTTGCAGGCTGCTGGATCAGCTGCACTGTCAGCTCCACGGAGACAGGACAGGGCTGATCTATGAGTGTGGAGAGGTCTGTGAAGCTGTGTGTGCTAATAGCAGAGCAGGGGGGGATGCAAGTGTTCCTATACCCCCTGCTTAGCATACAAATCTTCACATATCCAGCACCAACAAACAAACCCTATCAGAACAGACACAGGGCAGCTGTGAAGTGTGTTACTATACTCAGGATGTGTCACTAATACAGCAGAGCATGAAGCGTTCACATGCCCCCCTGATCTGTTCTATTAGTATAGTCAGAGCTCCACAGACACATCATGATTATAGTAACACACTTCATTGCTGTCACATCTACTGACTACAGATCAGCCTCACCTCTGCTCTCCTCAATCTGTGTAGAGAGCAGGAGGAAGCAGGCACACACAGGGTTAATCCACACAGAAGCCAGAGCCCTCCCTCTCCCTCCACTACAGAAGCATACTGTGCAGGAGGGGCTCTGTGCTCTGACCTGTATTCAGAAACAGATGAGTCATCAGCACTGACAGCCAGTGAGATAAAGATCAACAGGTCTGCTGCTATAGGGATTTCAGGAGCTGATGCACTACTACTAACAGGGATAACTCAAAATCAGTAGGACATTTGTAATGAACATATATTGCAAAGCTGCTTGTTTTTTAAAGATCTTTTAATTAAAACCCAATCATTGTAGCGAGACAACCTCTTTAAGGCATTTAGTACGGCCTGGACTTTTCCGAGTGGACTCTCCCAGTCATGACTGAAGATCACGATGTCATCTAAGTATGCGGCCGTATATACCTACTATGTGGGCGTAGGAATTGATACATTGCCCTCTGAAATGTGTCGGAGATCACCTGCAAACCAAAGGGCATTCGGACATGTTGAAATGACCCTTTAGAAATAGAGAAAGCCGTCTTTTTTTTTTTTTTTTTAAATTTTTTATTAAAGATTTAGGGGTATAGTACAGAGAAAATAAAAATTTAAACCGTTGTTACAGATTATATGGTAAAGCAATGGTGATCAACAGGAACAGTTAATCCAAGTACATCAAAAAGGACAAAGGGGGACATGTATGAAAACTGTCTTAGTCTAACACCTTTCTTGTTGCCCATAGCAACCAATTAGCATTCTCCTTTCATTCCTTCAGAGGACTATATGAAATGAAAGGGGAACTCTGATTAGTTGCTATGGGCAACAAGAAAAGTCTTAGACCAAGACAGTTTTCAGACATGTCCCCCAAGGTGTTTAAAGCAGAGATTAAATAAAAAGACTAAATCTAGAATTAAAACTAAAACCAAAGTTGGTTGGTCTCAACACAAGCAAATGTTGCAATTATAATTGTGGCAGTCCTTTTCCAGGGATCGCGTAGCATCTCCTCATCCGATGTCTGAACATCAAAATAGCAGCAGGGTAGCAACAGAATGCCCACAGGAGGAGGGCATGCAGAGCCCGTGTCAATCTGCCTAGTGGCGAAATCAGTAACAGTAAAGAAGACAGCAGTCAGAGGATTTAGGGGAGGATATGAGTCAAGTTAATAGACCCATGTCTTATGTCAGAGGAAGCGATAAGTTGCATTGCAGCACCCCCAGGGAGCCCGACAGAGCCTCTCACGTATACCAACCCATTGTTTGGCAACCAAAATCGCTATATGTATGATGCTTGTCGTGGTACTTAGGATATCTAAATGGTGTATCTTAGAAAGCATAGAAGCAAATGATATATGCACTTTAAAACGGCGGCTATCTCAAAGAGAAGTATTTTGGATACATAAAATGGAAACACTGACACCTAAGAGTGCCATTGGAATGTGTATGCCTGATGTTTTCCATTAGATCTGTGCAATCATTCCGCTATGAGAAGTAACTATGTCTATTCTTGGAATATAAAAATATCAAAAACAAATTGTTATATAGTATAAATATAAATGGAATATAAAGACCAGGTATATTGTTTTTAATATTGTTTTCATCATGTTCATTGATAGTGGCAATAACGATATAAAATAAAGACTCTTTGTAGTTACCTCTGTGCTTGACAAAGGGGGCGTGTCGGCCCTCGAAACGTCGCAAGACGTAGCGGCAGCAGAGAAGGGGAGGTGTTGTAGACGCTCTGAGAAGAGGACTTCGGTCTGATGTGTGCATGTTTATGCAAGCAGGAGAAAGCCGGAAAGTAAAGCGGCTACAAAGGACTCAGGTGATCTTTTGATATAAGAATGTCTTGTCTGTACAAATAGTCACTTTATGACTTTTAAAGAAGTTATCAATAAAAAGCAATTTTATACAAGTTCATGACTAGAACTAAGTATTTAGCTATACCGAAGTACCAAACGGTTGATTAACTATACAGCAGGTGGGGACCTGCAGCTATGGTATTCACCTGTAACTAAAAGAAAGTGCAAGCATATAAATACATATCATTTTACTTACCAACCTTTTATGTGGCACAGTATCAAATGCTTTAGAGAAATCTAAATATATTACATCCAATGCTTCACCCCGATCCAGTCTAGAACTAACTTCCTCATAGAAGCTGATGAGATTAGTTTGACAGGACCGATCCTTCATAAAACCATAAAACGGCATTATACATTTATTTTCAGTGAGATAGTTCAGGATAGCATCTCTTAGAAAACCCTCAAACATTTTACCCACAACAGAGGTTGAAATTACCGGCCTATAGTTTCCAGGATCACTTTTTAACCCCTTAATGACCGCCCACTGTCTTTTGACATCGGCTGGTGCAGGTCAATTCGTCTACAGTAAACGTCTTTTGGTGTCGCTGCAGACATCGGAGTTTGCGGCACCCGGTGCTGCAGCTGATCCCAGCGCAGCTGCGGCACTGGGCGCTGCAAACTTCGATGTCTGCAGCGACGCCAAAAGACGTCTCTGTAGATGAACGACCTGCACCAGCCGACGTCAAAAGACAGTGGGCGGTCATTAAGGGGTTAACCCCTTTTTGAATATTGGCACCACATTTGCTATGCGTCAATCCTTTGGGACATACCCCGTTATTAGACAGTCCATAAATATTAAGAATAGGTGCCTATCTATGACATTACTTAACTCCTTTAGGACACGTGAGTGTATGCCATCAGGACCCGGGGGTTTGTCTATTTTAATCTTCTTAAGACAGAGCTGCACTTTTTCCTGGGTTAGACAAGAAACATTTAAGTTGGAGTTTACTTCATCCCTCTGTTCATCAACAGAAAGGTCATCTTCCTTGGTATATACAGTGGAGAATTTTTTTTAATAGGTTTGCTTTTTTCTCATCGCCCTCTACAGTCTCTCCCTCAATACTTTTTACTTTCTATGTCAATATATCTTTCTGTCTCCAGCTTTGCTGCCTTTATCATTATTTTTCATATTTTTTTTTCCTTATAGTTTTTTAATGCCTCTTAACTGCCCTTCTGTTTTAGGAGTTGAAAAGCTTTCTTTTTGTTATTTATTGCCTCCTTTACAGTTCTGTTGATTCACATTGGGTTTTTCCTGTTTCTAATTATTTTATTACCATAAGGAATGTACCTCTCACAGTGGGCGCCTAAGATGTTTTTAAAAATATCCCATTTATTATTTGTTCTGCTATTTTTAAACACCTTGTCCCAGTCAATACGTTTAGGGCCTCCCTAAGTAGAATAAAATTAGCCTTCCTAAAATTCAGTGTTTTTGTGGCTCCTCGACAACAAATCTATTGAAGGGTAAATGGAAATTTATTATATTATGGTCACTATTTCCTAGGTGCCCCTCAACCTGAATCTTTGTTACTCTGTCAGGTCTATTAGTGAATATTAAGTCTAGAAGGGCCTTTCCTCTAGGTTCCTGCACCATTTGGGAAAGGTAATTATCTTTAGTTATTGACAAAAATCTGTTTCCTTTATTAGAGCTACAGGTTTCAGTTTCCCAATTTATGTCTGGGTAGTTAAAGCCGCCCATAATAACAACCTCATTCTGTTTAGCTGCCTCATCTATTTGCCTGAGTAGTACATCTTCCATGGGTTCTGTTATATTTGGGGGGCCTATAGCAGACCCCTATTAGGATTATATTATTGTTGTTACCCACTTTTATATTTACCCATAATGATTCCACATGTTAATTTCCTGTATCTATATCTTCCCTCAGTGTTGGCTTCAGACAGGATTTTACATAGAGACAGATACCTCCCCTCTTCCGGTCTTTACGATCTCTTCTAAATAGACTGTAACCCTGTAAGTTAACCGCCCAGTCGTAGCTCTTGTCCAGCCATGTCTCAGTTATCCCCAGTATGTCATATTTTTCTTCAGCAATTAATAATTCTAGTTCATTTATTTTGTTGGTCAGACTCCTGGCATTGGTCAGCATTCAATTTAGAGATTTTTCAGTTTTTATTCCTTTCTCCCTTCTTATGAGAGATGAATGTAGCCATCTATGATGCAGAAGTTCACCCCACAACAAAGTTCAATCCCCCCTCATATGACACTGGTGGCAGGCAACACATAAAAAAAATTGGGTGCTATTTCACCGAAGCTTGAGAGGACTAATATAAGTAATAAATGAAGAACAGCACCCCACAAGGAAGTGACACCCTGGACTCAGACTGTGGATGCTAGCTAGGCAGACATAAAATTGGGTGCTATGTGAGCGTGGCTTGAAAGGACAAATATGCGTGAGAAATGCAGACGTGAACCCCAAAAGATAGTGACACCCTGAACTGAGGCTGTGGTGGATGCTGACTAGGCAGAAATAAAATTGGGTGCAATGTCAGCGTGGCTTGTAAGGACATACAAGTTAGAATTGCAGACGTGAACCCCAAAAGAAACTGACACCCTGAACTGATGCTGTTGTGGATGCTGGCTAGGCAGAAATAAAATTGGGTGCTATGTCAGCGTGGCTTGGAAGGACTAATATAAGTTAGAAATGCAGACGTGAACCCCAAAAGAAAGTGACACCCTGAACTGAGGCTGTGGTGGATACTGGCTACGCAGGAATGAAATTTGGGGCTATATCACAGTGGCTTGAAAGGACAAATATGCGTTAGAAATGCAGACGTGAATCCAAAAAGAAACTGACACTCTGAACTGAGGCTGTGGTGGATGCTGGCTAGGCAGGAATAAAATTTTCTGCTATATCACAGTGGCTTGAGAGGAGAAATATCTCTGATGCAGGATCTCCCCCCCCCCCGAATCAGAGGAGACCCCCCTCCCCCCGTGCAGCTGTACTTTTCAGAGCACTGACTTGAGCTGATTACAAGTCTCTAACTAATACAAACTAGAATTCTGTAATCTTGCTGTACCTTAAGCTAACTAATCTATCTCAGATGCTTTTCAGTTGTAAAATCGCTGGGAAACAATCTCTAATAGCTTTTATAAAAGCTGATCAGAGAGACAGTGATCTGTTCTGTATGCTGTATAGAAGCTAATAGCGGCGAGCAGGAAGTGCATTGACATACATAAAACGAGGTCATGTGATTTCAGCAGCCAATGAGATCCCTACACAGCCCACTGGTGACGCTCTTCACTCCCCCCGCCTCCCCCCGTGCTCTGCGCTGATTGACTGGTCGCCAAAATTACTGGAAGCGCCGAAAATGGCGCGATCTGAATCCCCGATTGGATTATTGATCAGATTTTAAGAAAAATAATCTGTTCAACGAGGAAACCCAGATTTTAGTGAAAATCTGCCCGATTTTAACTTTTGCCGATTTCATCGCTCAACACTACTCATTTCTTCCTGCTAATTTTACTCTCTGTGTCCATAAGGGTATTTCTGCTGGTTTTGGGGTCAGGCTAATGTGAATGGGGTGCCAGGGGTGCAAATAGGGCAGTACTATGGTCAGTGGCTCTCGGCCTTTGTCAACATACATGCGCATTTACAAGAAGGGCGACATTATGCACATTAAGGGTATGGGCACCATAGAAAATGGCATGCCACCTAAATGCTATCTTGGTAATACTGCCAGGATCTACAATGTGAAACGGCATGCTGTTGGTATAATTGTGAACAAGCAGATACATGGTAAAACCCTTGGGCAAGAATCAATGTTCGTGTGGAACATTCGCCAACCCAGGAACAGGGCACCTGGGTGGAACTGGAGCGTCAACCAGTGTTTCCAAGTGAAGCTCACTTCGTCCGCACTCCTGGAAAGGAACCTGAACTTCTTGAGCCCAGCCCATTCTCTAAGAGTTTATGTGACAACATCCTTTGCAAAATATTCCATTGTTGCTTAGGCATAAGGATGTAATGGTGGTACCTCAGACTGTTTTGAATTTCATACAGTGGGGCAAGCGCTCTCGTACAGGCAGACATTTCTCAACCCAGGTCTTGACTGTCTTCTGAGGAAGGCTCGAGGTCTTAGCTCACACTTCCGGCATTCACACTCTGCTTCGTCCCGACTGTCAGCGTTGCTGCGTCATCTGGACCGTCCCATCAACCGTCTTCATTTCTTCTTACAAATTTTATTGGGAATGTGCATAAGGGCGTTTTGTCTGGTATTAGCGTTATGCTGCTTTAAAAGATAGTGGTACCCAATGTCCTATTCAGAAAACTTGTGTTTGATATAATCATTTCTTCCAGAGATTTTTATTCTAATGGTCAGTAAGGGCATTTTTGCAGGTTTGGTGGTCAGGTCACTGTAAAAGACACCAATAGTAATGGTCGTATTGAAAAAAAGCTTATTTCACATACTCATTTCAAATTTCACATGCCTCAAGGCAATCAAATTGAACAACGATTACTGGGTGTCCACCCTCCTTGATCCATGATCCAAATCAAAAGTGAGCAATTTCCTTCAACCCACTTCATTAGACAGTAGAATGCAGGAATTTGAGACAGGTTAATAGAAACGGTTAATAGATGACTGACGGCAGCCCTGGCTCTCACCGTTAGGGGCAATCTGGAGAGCTTCAAATTTCTCTAAAAAAAAAGATTTTGAAAAAGTTAATTTCTTTGAGGTTATATAGTGTCAAAAAGGGCTCCAGGGCTGGACACAAATTGCTAAATTTGAGGCTTAAAATTTTCTGGGGCTGGAGTCACTATGGGGTCTCATCATATGATCTCCAGGGGAGTCTGTCTCTAATCACTGAAGAAGGATTTTGAAGAAAAATGAAATCAATGAATTCATTGGCCGAATCGCTCTCAGAAGCCAGGAGGGCAAATGTCTTCTCAATTAAGAAGTGTTTGGACTTACGGTTCCGGCACCAACGGAATGTGGGCGGCGGTAAGGAGCGCCCGCTACCCTCGCTCAAACACCCGACATAAAATACCTGGCGACGGCAAGCAGTGAAGAGGAGAGAGATGGATCGCGATCCTGAGGCACCTGGCGGCGGGCGGCGGTGAAAGTGCGGAGAGGAGTGGTGCAGGAGCTGCGGCAGCCAAGGCACAGTGCGGCAGCCGGGACGGAGAAGCAGGAGAACAGGACGCCGCAGTACTGACATCTCTAAGCCGAGGAGAGCAGGAGGAATCCAGGCAGGAGCAGAAGATAAGGTTGGGAGAACGGGGGAGGCTGGAGAGGCGTGGAGGCACAGCTGGCAGTCCAGTGCATACGGGCGGGAACTTTCACGCCACTGCAGGGGCGCAGCGGCCATCTTGGGGCGCCCAGTGTTATTCTCCTCCTGCTGCAGGAACCACGAGTGACTGACTGTCTGGAAGTATAATCCAGGGGAAATACAGCACGGGTCTTATCTAAGGGCCCCCCCCCTGATGAAAGCACTCAGGTTTATGCTGTAATTGGGGACCACGCTCACAGCTGCAGTATAAGTGATTGGACTGCTCCTTTAATGTGAACAGGCCCTGTGCAGCCATACCATATCCCCAGAGAGTCTCTGATGCCCAGTGTGGAGTTTAAACATTCACATGAGAAGGAACATGTTCTGTGCTGAAGAGGTGAAATAGTATATCTGGAACCTGAAGGGTTTCTTCGTCAATACACATTGCTGACAGCTCTTTCTTAGTTTAAAGCACCACCTTCTGGGGTGATAGGAAATTACACCTAACTTATAAAGTGAAAGGCTATAGCAGGTCTTGGAGGGAAGAAAAGAATAATACAGTCAAATATCTAGTATATAATAAAGATCACCGATCGAACCAGCTTTCAGAGGCTCCCGACGCTCCATGGAAAAATACTTCCCATGCATGGGGAAATCTAACAAGTCTAAAGAAAAAGATGATCAGGAACAGATGATGAGGTCTAAACAGGGACACTCGACACCAGTTTGCTCGGGACAATCCTCCCCAGTGCACCAAGCTACTTCTTGCCATCAGGATGACAACTACGAATTGGGGCTTACACGTGATGGGCATTTAATTGATTATAAGAAATCCTCCCCAGTGCACCAAGCTACTCCTGGCTCTCAGGATGACACCTATGAATTGGGACTCACACGTGATGGGCATTTAATTGATTATAAAAGACTGGCAATGGAGGTGGCGCAGATGATAACCCCAGATATTCAGCTCACATTGGCCAGCACAGTGGCTAACACTGTTTCCACATCATTAGCCCAATTACAAGCAGATCTCAAAACACAGGAGCAGAAAATGAAGGTGGTGGAAAAGAAAGAAAGAAAGAGTACAAACCTTGGAAGATGACAACAAGCTGCATTACTCCAAAATTAAAGACCTGATACATGAAAATAAACTACTATGGAATAAGGTGGAAGATCTGGAGAACAGATCAAGACGGAACAATCTCTGCATCGTTGGGGTACCAGAATCAGTCCCTCAAAAAGACCTGCTCTCCTTTTGCGAAACAGAACTCCCTCAGGTGCTCCAAATTCAACGCCTATGTAAGGTAGAAAGGGCCCACCGAATAGGCCCCGACCGGAGAGTAACGGGAAACTCGGGGTCTCCGTCTTTCGGCCACCGGAAAGAAAGGCCCAGGCAGGTGATATCAAAGTTCCTAGACTTCACTGACAAGACAGCCATTATACAAGCCTTCAAACGTTGTACTACCCCAGTAACCCTTCGAAGGGACCAGAATCCTAATCGGCTGAAGTGGTCCGTAAAAGAAAGGCTTTTTCTGATATTTGTACAGAACTCTACCACATGAAAGTGAGATTTGCCTTGCTTTTCCCAGCCATTCTAAAAATCTATTTCAGTAATGGGAACTCTTCTACATTCTATTCTCCATAAGAGGCTCCTACTTTTCTACAGCAAAAAGAGTTTATGGGGACAGTATCATCAGGAAATCAGTCGAGACTGGACTCTCCACGGATGTCTTCTTCTCCAGCAGCAGATAATCTAGGAAAGGCGTCAGGCTCCCAAAATAGGAACTCTAACCGAAGATCACCCTCTAGAAGAGTTCTGCCGGATGCTCCTCCAACATTAAGGCAAATCTTAATCTTAAGGCTCGGCGATACAGGAGAACTTAATTGTGCTTCTAAAAAATGTTTTTGCTTGCGAAAAGTTTAAAGAGTGGGGGGCGGGTTGTTGGTTGGAAAAGTTTAATTCCACCCTTGTGAAGAAGGGCGTGGGGCGGGAGGGATTACCGTGAGGCCTAAAGTACGTGGCTCACGCCGTTGGAAAAAAGTGAAGTCCTGATCTTAATGTTAATGTTGTTGGTTTGTGTGCAGGTTTTTGCTGGGGATAGGGAAAAGGGGATCAGTTGTTCTTTCAATGTGATTTGCCATCAGACATGTGGATTAGGGTTCTTCTTGGTCTGGAGAAGGGGTCAGGGACTCTCCTAGGGAGTGACAGGAAGGGAAGGTACTTGTAGCCAAAGCAGCTATCAGTCAACTTCGTCAAAGGCGATTATTAGGGGATGAAAATAATCTCCAGGAATATTAAGGGTCTTAATTCCCCTCATAAAAGGAGAATGGTATTAAGATATTTACAGAAACTTAAAGGCGATGTTGTTCTACTACAGGAGACGCACTTAAAGGCAGAGGATATGGGCAGAATGCAAAAGATGTGGGTAGGAGAGATGGTAGGTTCACCGGCTCCGGATAAAAAGGCGGGGGTAATGATCCTCATCAGCAAAAGGTCACAGTATACCTTGGTAGCATCGGACATGATTCTCGAAGGTAGAATTCTCAAAGCCACTTTAGACACCCCATCCGTTAGAGTAAGTCTATATAATGTTTATGCTCCGAACAAGCATGATAGGGATTTCTTCCAGTCCTTGGAACTGGCCATACTTCAGGAGAGAGAATCTCAGGTCATAGTGGCAGGTGACTTTAATGGGGAAATGAACACGTGTGAAGATAGGAGGAGGGCACAATGGGGTCCGGATAGACGACTCTCAGAGGAAGACCAGGCACTACAAAGATGGGTTTCAGATGTGGGGTTGACAGACATTTGGAGACATGGTAATCCGGAAGGGAGGGAGTTCACCTTCTATTCGCTTTCCCAGAACGCGTGGTCAATGATTGACTATTTCTTTATAAACGACAGGCTAGTGAGTAAATGTGCGGAGTCAAAAATCTTAGATATTGTCACGGGGGTCGCGGGCGCCGCTGCTCCCCCCGATCGCCCCCCCCAGCTAGCAGGGGATCCCGCGCGGGTGCCGCGGCTGCCCGCGCCCCGCCCTCAGCACTCCGGGCGCCGGCGCCGGTTCACTTACCCGTCCACGCTCCTGTGAACGCTGCTCCTGCCTGTCCCGGCCGCCACTGCTTAAGGCGCGTGCGTGACAGCTTCTCTAGATTTAAAGGGCCAGCGTCCCAATAATTGGTCTTTTGTCGGGCGCTGGTTCTTTTTAAGGAATACGCCCCCAGCACTTCCTGCCAGTCCGTTGGTGTGTTTTCCGTGAGATTAGAGAGTGTTGGAGTTCTGTATTGATTACCCGTGTACCAGTCCGCTTGCTTACGTTTCCTGACCGTGACTGTTTGCCGCCTGCCCTGACCATCTGCATGTCTCTGACCAAGAACCTCTGCTGCCTGCCCTGACCTTCTGCCTGTTCCCAACTACGCCTCTGGATTACGAATTTGTACCACGCTGTACCCCGGCCACCATCGCAAGCAAGTCACATCAGGGGTAGCGACCTGGTAGCCTCACGCCGCAGCAAGTCCATCCCGCTTTGCGTCGGGCTCTGGTGAATACCGGGGGCTACTTAACTCCGCCCCCTGGCGTGGCTTAGCTACATGGGCTTGGGGTGGTCCAGCGAATCCCTCTGATTACAGTACGGACTGGCCATGGATTCCGCCAGGGTACCTCTGCCCGACCTCCGGATGTCACGACGGAAGTCCCCCAGCAGAGCCAACGTATTGACCAGTACGGCCATGATGCAGAACCTGGCGGCCCGTCTACCTCCACCTGCCGCCGCCGCCGCACCTGCACCGTTTGCCCCGGGCATCCATTGCTCAACCTGCTCCGGCTTCTGGACCCGCTCTGCATCAGCCGCTCCCCTAACACTACGATGGAGACCCCAAGAAATGCCGTGGGTTCATCAGCCAGTGCTCCATTCACCTTGAGATGAGGGGGCATCAATTCCCTACAGAGCGTGCCAAGGTGGCCTTCATAATCAGCCTCTTGTCTGGAGACGCCTTGGCTTGGGCTGAGCCACTCTGGGATCTAGGGGACCCTCTGACAGCTGACCTCCAAACCTTCCTCCGGGGGTACCGCACGGTCTTTGAGGAACCAGGCCGTACTTCTTCGGCCGCCGCAGCACTGCTTCGGCTGCGTCAGGCGACACCAGGGTCGATCAGTATTCGGTGCAGTTTCGTACTCTTGCTTCGGAGCTGGACTGGAATAACGAAGCTTTGGTGGCGACGTTCTGGCAAGGTCTCTCGGGACGAATCAAGGATGAGCTCGCCGCTCGGGATCTACCAGCTGCTTTGGATGACTTAATCCACTTAGCCACCCGAGTCGATATTCGGTTCGCCGAAAGGCAACAAGAGCTCCGCCTTCAGCGGGAGGTCATCCGTCCACGCCGTTTACCCCGCTTGGCTCCCACGTTCCAGCGGCCACCTCTTCCTCCTCCGATGGTCACCGAGGAAGAACCTATGCAGGTTGAGAGAGCCCACCTGTCCCCGGAGGAACGGTCCCAGCGTTCGCCAGAAAGCAGCGTTTTTTCTATTGTGGCGGTTCAGGCCATTTTATTGGGGACTGTCCGGTGCGCCCGGGAAACTTCCGCACCTAGAACTCGTAGGAGAGGCGACCCTAGATGTCAGAATGGCCTCTCCCCGTCTGACCATGCCCATATTAGTTGGTGTTTCACCAGACAGCCACTTTCAGGCCTCCGCCTTTATTGATTCAGGATCGGCAGGAAACTTCATAAGCCACGAGCTTGTGACCAGGTTTCGTCTCCCAGTGATTCCGTTGCAGAAACCTATGTTTGTCCCGTCGGTCAGTGGCGAATGCCTTAAGGACGCTATCCGATTCTGAACAGCCACCCTCTCCTTGCAGATTGGGGCTTTTCACAAGGAGACTTTGCAACTTCTTGTCCTGCCTCGATCCCCCCCCCGAAATTCTTCTGGGCCTCCCATGATTGCAGGACCATACCCCGGCCTTGGATTGGAGCACAGGTGAAGTCATGCGTTGGGGTTCCGCGTTGCCTGTCGAAGCCACAACTTGCCCCTCAGGTCGCCTCCCTGAAATCTACCAAGCCTCCACCAGGCCTACCTACGCCATACTGGGACTTTGCTGACGTCTTTTCGGAAAGACAGGTCGAAACGCTTCCTCCACACTGGCCTTATGATTGCCCCATTGATCTGCAACCTGGCTGTACTCCTCCCCGGGGCCGGGTCTATCCCCTCTCCGTCCCGGAGACTAAGGCGATGTCTGAGTACATCAAGGGGAACCTCAGTATTGGCTTCTTTCATAAGTCCTCGTCGCCGGCAGGAGCCGGCTTGTTTTTCGTGCAGAAAAAAGCCTGGTATCTCCGTCCCTGCATCGACTATCTGGGCTTAAATACAATTACGATAAAAAAAACGCTACCCTCTGCCCTTGATCTCCGAACTTTTGGGACCGCCTGCAAGGCGCGAAAATCTTTTCCAAGCTGGATCTACGCGGGGCTTATAACTTAATCCGCATTCGAGAAGGCGATGAGTGGAAAACGGCGTTTAATACGCGGGATGGCACTTCGCGTATTTGGTTAGCCATTCGGTCTCTGTATGCCCGGCTGTATTTCAGAACTTTTTTTTAATGAGATCTTTCGGGACCTACTCTACGTCTTGTGATTGTTTACTTGTATGATATTCTAATTTTTCCCCCTGATCTCGAGACTCACGCCACCACGTCCGCCAGGTTCCTCAGGCACTCCGCACCCATTAGCTTTTTGCAAAACCGGAGAAGTGCCTCTTTGAACGTACCAGCTTACCCTTCTTAGGGTACATCGTCTCAGATAAGGGCCTCCAGATGGATCCTTCTAAACTCTCCGCAGTGTTACAATGGCCACAACCGGTGGGCCTTCGGGCCATTCAGTGTTTTTTGGGATTTGCCAATTATTATAGACAATTTATCCCACACTTCTCTACACTTGTGGCTCCCTTGGTGGCTCTAACTAAGAAAAACGCCAATCCCGTATCCTGGCCCCCAGAAGCTCAAGAAAGCCTTCAACCGGCTCAAAGCTGCATTTTGCGCCGGCTCCGTCCTGTCTCGCCCAAACCCTAACCACCCTTTTATTCTGGAAGTGATGCTTCTTCTCTCATGCCGCGCTGTCCTCCTGCAGAGATCCTCCTCTGGTAAACACATACTTGTTTTTTTCTCCAAAAACGTTCTCTCCTTTCCGAGAAGAATTATAAACCCTTGGTGATCGCGAATTACTGGCCATAAAGCTGGCTCTAGAAAAATGGGTTCACCTGCTGGAGGGGGCTCGCCACCCTATTGACATCTTCACGGACCACAAGAACCTCCTATATCTTCATCGGCTCAACGCCTGAACCCCCGGCAAGCCATGGGCACTCTTCTTTGCCCATTTTGACTTCCGTCTACATTTCGGCCGGCCAAGAAAAACGTCAGAGCTGACGCTCTATCTCGTTCTTCAGATATGGTGGGTCTTGAGCCTCCTCCCCAGCACATTGTCCCCCCAGAACGACTCGTCACAGCTGCCCCCATGGATCTCCAACACCTACCTCCCGGGAAGACGTATGTGCGTCCTGCCTTGCGGCTAAATCCTGAAGTGGGGACACTCTTCTCGTACAGGCCCGGGCATCCAGGAGTCCATAGGTCGCTACAACTGGTCTCCCGTTATTACTGGTGGCCTGCCCTCGCTCAAGATGTCAGGGACTTTGTTCTGGCCTGCATCTCCTGTGCCCGTAATAAGGTCCCTCGTCTCAAACTCGCGGGCCTTCTTCAGCCTCTCCCTGTGCCGGAAAAACCCTGGACCCATGTAGCCATGGACTATGTTACAGATCTCCTGCCCTCATCTGGAAATACGGTCATCTGGGTAGTGACCGACCGTTTCTCCAAGATGGCTCACTTTATCCCTCTGCCTGGGTTACCCTCTGCACCCCAGCTGGCCCAACTTTTTTTCAGTCATGTTTTTCGTTTGCACGGTCTTCCTTTACACATTGTCTCTGATAGGGGAGTACAGTTCATCGCTAAATTTTGGCGGGCTCTGTGTGGCCAATTGCAGGTTCAGCTGGACTTCTCATCTGCATACCACCCTCAAACTAATGGGCAGGTAGAGAGGGTTAACCAGGTGCTGGGTACCTACTTGCGGCATTTTGTGTCCGCTCGTCAAGATAACTGGTCTGATCTTCTCCCCTGGGCAGAGTTTTCCTATAACTCTTTAGATTCGGAATCCGCTGGGGCCCCCCCTTTTTTGTCGTCTTTGGGCTACATCCCCGCCGCCTCTCCTCCTTGCTACCTCGTGTCATGTCCCGGCCGTGGATGCCCAAGTAAGGGACATCAAGGCTCTCTGGCAGCTCACTCGACAGGCCCTGCTACGGGCTTCTGCTCGCACCAAAGTCCAGGCTGACAGGTACCGTAGGCCCCCGCCCCTATTTGAGCCAGGCGATAGGGTTTGGTTGTCCACCAAGTACATCCGCTTCAAGGTGCCCAGTTACAAGTTAGGCCCTAAATACGTAGGTCCTTTTGTGGTACTTAGGTGACTAAACCCAGTATCCTACAAGCTTCTTTTGCCGCCTACCCTGCGTATCTCGAACGCCTTCCATGTCTCTCTCCTCAAGTCGGTAGTGCTGAATCGCTTCTCCTGGGGGTCTGTCTCGCCTTCTCCTGTGTCCAACTCTGAAAACATCTTTGAGGTCAAAGAGGTACATGAGGAGAAGACTGTGAGGGGGAAGCGGTTCTTTCTTATTGACTAGAAGGGGTTCGGGCCAGAAGAGCGTTCCTGGGAACCTGAGGCCAACCTGTCTCCTGACCTCCTCTCTAGATTCCAAAAAAAGAGGGGGAGACCGAAGGGGGGGTACTGTCATCCCTCTGCGGTCCGGGCTCCGGCGCCGGTTCACTTACCCGTCCACGCTCCTGTGAACGCTGCTCCTGCCTGTCCCGGCCGCCGCGCGCGTGCCCGCTGTTTAAGGCGCGCGCACGACAGCTTATCTAGATTTAAAGGGCCAGTGTCCCAATAATTGGTCAATTGTCGGGTGCTGTTTCTATTTAAGGAATACGCCCCCAGCACTTCCTGCCAGTCCGTTGGTGTGTTTTCCATGAGATTAGAGAGTGTTGGAGTTCTGTATTGATTACCCGTGTACCAGTCCGCTTGCTTACGTTTCCTGACCTTGCCTGTTTGCCGCCTGCCCTGACCATCTGCCTTCTCTGACCATGAACCTCTGCCGCCTGCCCTGACCTTCTGCCTGTTCCCGACTATGCCTCTGGATTACGACTTTGTACCACGCTGTACCCCGGCCACCATCGCAAGCAAGTCACGTCAGGGGTAGCGACCTGGTAGCCTCACGCCGCAGCAAGTCCATCCCGCTTTGCAGCGGGCTCTGGTGAATACCGGGTGCTACTTAGACTCCGCTCCCTGGCATGGCTTAGCTATCATCGCTTGCGGTGGTCCAGCGAATCTACCTCTGCATTACAGATATAGTGATATCAGATCATGCCCCTATCACTATGTCGATTCTGGAGTCTTACCCTAAGGGATTCGGAGGATGCCAGAGTTTTTCCTCCAGGAAGAAGGAAGCCATGAGCTACTGAAGGGTTGGTGGAAAGAGTATAGTGATTTGAACAGCAGTAATAGGGATAACCCCTTCCTGATCTGGGACGCAGCGAAAGTTTACTTGAGGGGGAAGATAATTGCGCATACGGCCAGTATTAAGAAAAAGGCCAGAGACAGGTTCAGGGATGCCACGTGCCTACTCAGAGAGAAATACACAAAATTTGTGCAAACATTGATGGATGAAGATAAGGGTAATTGGATACAAGCGAAGTCTGAATTCGAAAGATGGCAGAGTAAAATTGAGAAATATTACAGTGATCAGCAAATGGTCTCTTTCTTTAAATTCGGTAACAAATCGAGGAAATTGTTAGCCAATATGGCCAAAGGAAGAAGAAAGGCGACCATCATTCATGGCGTTAAGGATGCACAGGGAGTTAAGCATACTGATCCGAAAATGATAAGCACAGTTTTTAAAGACTACTATGACACATTATATAGAGAGGATCAGGTAGGGGGTAATCACACGCAATTCCTGGAAGGACTAAAGTTACCGGAACTATCGGGGGAAAACTTGGATGACCTAAATGCCCAAATCTTGAAAGAGGGGTTATTGGCCACGATCAAAGGGATCCCAAACAACAAAGCACCAGGGCCAGATGGTATAACAGGGGGTTTTTATAAAATGTTAGGCCAAGAATTAGGGGATGATCTTATACGAGTTTTTGAAAACATCATAGAAACAAAACAAGTAATGCCATCGTCCAATACAGCATATATCAAGGTCTTGCATAAGGAGGGAAGGGATCCAGAATGTCCAGGCTTATATCGCTACTTAACGTAGATATTAAAATCTTTTTTTTTATAAGTCTTTATTTTTGAAAAAATTTCCAAATTACAAATAAGAAAGAAATTAAACCATACATTTCCGCACACAACATAAGCATCCCAATCTCTAAAGCGGTAATGATACAAGTTGCCATCCCCTTTCAGCAATATATGAACTTGTAACCAAAAAAAAACAAGATATTCATTGCAACCCAGGATATCCCATATCGCAGAAGGGGAGGAGTTCCAACAGTGATCCTTTGTCAGGATGCCCCCATACGTCCAGAACTCCAGACCCTAATACTCACACCAAACGCATACAGTCGCACTCCACTCATACTCATGCACTTCTCCGACATCCGAGCTCCAAGCCAGCAATATTGTAACGAGCGGCGCCGCGCTCCGGCCCGCGGGCCGCAGGCGCACCCGTGCTTCCTCTCCTGGGTCCCTGCCCGGGACGGGTGGTGCTGCTGGCCGTGGGACGGGCAGCGGGAGCACTCGGTCTGGCCACTCACCTAGCCGCGTTCCTGCTCTGTCCACGCCCTCTGCCGGCCGTTCTCTAGGGCACGCGCTCGTTCTTGTAAAGCGCGCCGATAATTGCCCGGTTGCCAGGCGCTGCCCCTATTTATTGGTGAGGTCAGCAGGACTTCCTTGCTGGATCTATGTTGCCCCGTGCCTTAGAAAAAGCGTTCCATAAGTGTATTCTCGCCTTACCGTGTACCAGACCTCTTGCTGCGTTTCTCGACTCCGAACCTCTGCCGCCTGCCCTGACCTTCCTGCCCATCCGCGACCACGAACCATTGCCGCCAGCCCTGACCTTACTGCCTGCCCACGACTCAGATTCTTGGATTGCGATTCTGTACCACGCTGCACCTCGGCCGCCATCACAAGCAAGTCACGTCAGGGGTAGCGACCTGGTAGCCTCACGCCGCAGCAAGTCCAACCCGCTTTGCGGCGGGCTCTGGTGAATACCGGGGGCTCCCTGGCGTGGCTTAACTACCATCGCTTGCGGTGGTCCAGAGGATCCACTACCCAGCCGTTATAGTTAGATCCAGCCATGGATCCCGCCAAGGTGCCCCTGCCAGGCCTTGCGGACCTTACGACCATCGTTGCCCAGCAGTCGCAGCAGATCGCGCAACAGGCACAGCAATTGGGCCAGCTCTCCGCCATGATGCGACAACTTCTGGCATCCCAGCAGCAGCAACCGTCTTCTACGCCGGTGGTTCCGTCTCCTCCTGCCGTTCCGCTGACAACCGTGGGCCCGAAGCTTTGTTTACCATAACCCTCCAAGTTCGACGGAGATCCGAAGCTTTGCAGAGGTTCGTTACTCAGTGCTCCATGCACGTGGAGCTGATGGCGGACCAGTTCCCCACGGAAAGGTCAAAAGTCGCCTTTGTGGTGAGCCTGCTATCTGGAAAAGCCCTGGCCTGGGCGGCTCCCCTCTGGGATCGGAACGACCCTGTGACAGTAGACCTACATGCCTTCCTCACCGAATTCCGCAGTGTTTTCGAGGAGCCAGCACGTGTGTCTTCCGCCGAGATGGCGCTCCTGAATCTTCGTCAGGGAGACTCCTCCGTAGGTGACTACGCGGCCCAGTTCCGTACCCTTGCTTCCGCCCTATCCTTGAATGACGCTGCTCTCTGCGCCACATTCAAGAAGGGTCTGTCTAGCAGGATTAAGGACGCCCTTGCTGCTAAAGATCTTCCATCTTCTCTAGGCGAACTCATCCACCTAGCCACCCTCATAGATGTGCGTTTCACGGAGAGACGGGAGGAGCTGCGCCAGGAAAAAGACTCGGCACGACCTCGCCGACTACCTCGTCTGGCCCCTGTATTCCAGAGGTCCCCGCTGCCGCCTCCGCAGGTCTCCTCTGAGGAACCCATGCAGATAGATCGGGCTCACTTATCGGAGCAAGAGCTGTCCCGACGTCGGGCGGAGAACCTTTGCCTCTACTGTGCCAGCCCGGACCATCTCTGCAGAACCTGTCCGCTGCGCCCTCAGTGTTCGGGAAATGCTCGCACCTAGGAGCCATAGGAGAGGCGTCCCTAGGTGCTAACTCTCCCTCTCCACGATTGATGTTGCCGGTGGAGGTCACAACGGATGCTGGTCTACCATTCCGGGTCTCTGCCTTCCTGGACTCCGGCTCTGCCGGGAACTTTATTCATGCCTCTTTGGTGACCTGTTACCGCTTGCCAGTGATCCGCCTGGAGTAGCCCCTGCTCATCTCTTCCATCAGTGGGGAGCTCCTTAGCGACTCCATACAGTACATAACCCGTCCAGTGTCTCTACATGTAGGGGTCTTGCACAAGGAGAGGATCTTCTTTCACGTTCTGCCTCGGGCTTCCTCGGCGATCCTGTTGGGGCTACCCTGGCTGCAACGCCACGCCCCTACGCTGGAATGGAAGACAGGCGAGGTCCTCCGTTGGGGATCGGAGTGTCAGGACCTCTGTCTGGTGGCACCACGCCCGGTGACCACCTTCTCTCCACAGTCGTCTTTCAAGCCCCTGCCTGGTCTGCCAGCGGAGTACCTGGACTTTGGGGATGTATTCGGTGAAACAGGCTGAGACATTGCCGCCCCATCGACCGTATGACTGCCCAATTGACCTTCTCCCCGGAAGCAGCCCCCCGCGGGGAAGGGTCTACCCGCTGTCCGTGCCGGAATCACAGGCCATGTCGGCCTATATCCAGGAGAACCTGCAGAAAAGTTTTATTCGCAAATCCTCCTCTCCAGCCAGTGCCAGGTTCTTCTTCGTGCAGAAGAAAGATGGCTCACTTCGCCCGTGCATTGATTACAGAGGGCTAAACAAGATCACGGTGAAGAATCTGTTTCCCCTACCGCTGATCTCTGAGCTCTTCGACCAGCTCCGGGGAGCCAAGATCTTCTCCAAGTTGGACCTAAGGGGGGCCTACAACCTTATCAGAATTTGTGAGGGGGATGAGTGGAAGACGGCATTCAATACTCGTGACGGGCATTTCGAATATCTCGTGATGCCCTTTGGGCTATGTAACGCCCATGCTGTATTTCAGGAATTTGTCAATGACGTCTTCAGGGACCTTCTTTACATCTGTGTCATAGTGTATCTAAACAATATCCTGATCTTCTCTCCAGACATGCAGACCCATCGGGCTCAGGTGCGGCAGATTCTACTACGTCTGCGTAACAACCGACTGTATGCCAAGCTGGAGAAGTGTCGGTTCCACCAGGCCAGCCTCCCGTTCCTTGGGTACATTGTCTCCGATCGAGGTCTACAGGTGGACCCAGCTAAACTCTCTGCGATCCAGCAGTGGCCACGTCCTGTCGGTCTTCGGGCTATACAATGCTTCCTGGATTTCGCCAACTAATACCGGCAATTCATTCCTCATTTTTCTACTTGGGTGTCTCCCGTCGTGGCCCTTACTAGGTAGAACGCAAGTCTGAAATGTTGGCCCCCGGCAGCCGAGAAAGCTTTCGTCGAATTAAAGACGGCTTTTGCCTCTGCACCTATATTGGTCCGACCAGATCCGGAGAAAGCCTTCTCTTTAGAGGTGGATGCTCTTCTGTAGGAGCAGGAGCCATTCTTACGCAGAAGGGCAAGACACTCACTTGCGGTTTCTTTTCGAAGACCTTCTCACCGGCGGAACGTAACTTCCAAGGAGTCGGGAGCTTTTGGCCATTAAAGCGGCGTGGGGGATGGCGACATTTGCTGGAGGGGCCCGACATCCTTTCGACCTTCCGGACCAAAAAATTTTTTAGACCTCCAACGGCCCACTTTGAATCCTCCCCGGGGCCAGGTGTCACTTTTTTTTTCCCGGTTTATTTTCAAGATTCATTTCCCGGCCGGCCGAAAAAAACATCAAGGCGATGCCCTCCCTCCCTGCGTTACAGAAGAACCAGTGTCTCAGCACATTATTGCTCCCGAACGGCGATCCACGGCCCCTTGGATCTTCGAGTGTCCCCCGGGGCAAAACCTATTTCGCCGGCGCCGGCGGGGGAATTCGGAGTGGGGGTTTAGTTCTCTTTGGCCGGCCCCCCCGGGGATACGAAAGTCCCCCATGCCCTTATCTCACGCGCTCTGGTGGCCAACCTGCCCCAGGACATAAAGGACTTTGTTTTTCCCTGTGCACGTGTGCCCGGGAAAAAAGTCCCCGCCTTAGGCCCCGGCCTTTAGTCCCTCTCCCCTTTTCCCAAGTCCCCCAGGGACACCATGGGCATGGACTTCATCACGGACCTTCCGCCCTTTTTCGGGGAATTCTGTCATTGGGTGGCCGGGCCGATTTTCTAAAAAGTCCCACTTTTTTGCCACTTCCCGGTCTCCCCTCGGCCCAAACTGGGGGGTCATTTCTTCCAGATATTTTTCGCCTGATGGATTTCCCCCGCTATTGTCTCTGTCGGGCGTTTTAAAATTTGTCCCAGGTTTTGGGGGGCCCTGTGTTTTTCGCTTACAGGTCAAGTTGGACTTTTCTTCTGCCTATCATCCCCAACAAATGGCCAAGTGGGAGAGATAAATCAGATATTGGGCGAATACCCGCGCCATTTCGGCCGGTCGCTGGACAAATGGGGCCCAGTGCTTCCGTGGGGTGAGTTCTCCTATAACCCCGGGACCGACTTACGGGTGTTTTTCCTTCCCTTTTGGGTTTGGGCGTCACCCCCCCCCCCCCCCCTCCCTTGGTAAAATTGAGGTTCCCCCTGGGATACCAAGCGGGACATCAAAGGCCCTTTTGGGGAAGACCCCACTTGCCTTTCTCGGGCTCTGGGCCCCATGAAGACCCGGGCCGACAAGAGAAGGCCCCCTCCTACATTCCCGCCAGGGGGTAAAGTGTGGGTTTCTTCCAGATACGTACGCCTCAAGATACCCAGCTATAAATTGGGTCCGCGGTTTCTGGGGCCCTTTAGGGTACTCCGGCAGCTTAATCCGGTGTGCTACAAGCTCTGCCTACCCCCTTCTCTCCGGATTCCTAACGCCTTCCACGTCTCCCTCCTAAAGCCCCTGGTCTTGAACCGGTTCTCCCCGAAGAGTGCGTCTCCATCCCCGGTGGTTGAGTCCTCCGATGTATTTCAAGTTAAGGACATCTTGGCCATGAAGACCATCAGGGGTAAACGGTTCTTCCTGGTTGATTGGAGGGGCTTCGGTCCCGAGAAGAGGTCCTGGGAACCAGAGTCTAATATCTTGAACCAGGATCTTGTTCGCAGGTTCCTTTGGCCTAAGAAGAGGGAGAGACCTAAGGGGGGGTACTGTAACGAGCGGCGGGCCGCAGGCGCACCCGTGCTTCCTCTCCTGGGTCCCTGCCCGGGACGGGTGGCGCTGCTGGCCGCCGGACGGGCAGCGAGCGCACTCGGTTTGGCCACTCACCTAGGGGCGTTCCTGCTCTGTCCGCGCCCTCTGCCGGCCGAGGCGTGCGTGCCCGTGCCCTAGGGCGCGCGCGCGCTCGTTATTGTAAATTTAAAGGCCAGCACGCCGATAATTGGCCGCTTGCCAGGCGCTGCCCCTGTTTATTGGTGAGGTCAGCAGGACTTCCTTGCTGGATCTATGTTGTCCCGTGCCTTAGAAAAATCGTTCCATAAGTGTACTGTATTCTCGCCTTACCGTGTACCAGACCTCTTGCTACGTTTCTCGACTCCGAACCTCTGCCGCCTGCCCTGACCTTCCTGCCCGTCCGTGACCATGAACTATTGCCGCCAGCCCTGACCTTACTGCCTGCCCATGTCTCCGATTCTTGGATTGCGATTCTGTACCACGCTGCACCTCGGCCGCCATCGCAAGCAAGTCACGTCAGGGTTAGCGACCTGGTAGCCTCACGCCGCAGCAAGCCCAACCCGTTTTGCGGTGGGCTCTGGTGAATACCGGGGGCTACTTGGACTCCGCACCCTGTCGTGGCTTAACTACCATCGCTTGCGGTGGTCCAGAGGATCCACTACCCAGCCGTTACAAATATCTTTAACATGGCACTGTTCGCGTCCCCAACCACAGACCCCATATATCCAAGAATCTTTTGGGGATCCCCTAGACTCATACGTCAATTGCGATAATGGTAAGTCTGCGTTAATAAGAGAAATTCAATGTGCCAGAGACGCACCTTAGGGGTTTTCCAATTCAACAATAGGGAATTCCTGGCGTAAAACATCAATAACCGATAAAGCTTGCGTTCGTACCTAGATGGAACAAGGTCCTCCACCAACCCCAGCAAGCTATTCTCTGGTGAGCACACCCCCGGAAGACCCAACCTTTCATTGATAAAACAGTGGACACCAGACCAGAACACTTGAATCGAGGGACATTCCCAGATCATATGCATCAGCGTACCTCTGGCTCTATCACATCTAGTACAAGATGCATTTGCCAATCTTCCCATCTGAGCCAGGCGTACCGGGGTAAAATAAATCCTATGTAGCCACTTAGTTTGTATCAGGCGATCCCTAGCACTAATTACCGTCAATCTCCACGTGAACGCCAGCTCCTCCATGTGTTGATATTCCAAAGTAGGAATGTCTACCTGCCAACGCTCAAACGCTTTCTTCAGAGGAGAGGGCTGAAGCTCCATAATGCATTTATAAAAGGTAGACACGGCGGGGCGTGGCTTGACATGGCCGTGTGAGGAAGCAGCCTTCAGGGCTCCTCCACATTTCTTTGCTCCATCCGACCTCATCGCCTTCTAATCATGGGGAAATCTAACAAAAAAACAAGGAAGGATCCCCCGGCTACCCCTGACCCCAATCAGGGAGTAATTGGACAATACTTCGGGCGTTATTCAGCTCTAATGCCACAGAAGGATTCCCACGGCGGGGCCTCCCAAGATGGCGCCGCAGACCGCATGGCTCCTATCCCTGTGCAGCCATTATCTGCCCACCTTACCTTGCCTGCTACTCGCTCCGGCCACCGCAGAATGGATCCCGGAGCTTCTGCTTCTAAACCTGCCTCCTCTACCCCTGCTGCGGTCCCCGCAGGAGGAGTGGTGTCTCTAGCTCCATCGGCGACAGGACAGAGGATGGCGTGCACGGCAGGCGAGCCTGTCACGAGCCTTCTCCCTCAGCACAGCGGGGAATCCAGCAGGAGCCTCGGGTGGTCGCACGCCACGCGCCGCCGCAGCGCCAGCAGAGCGGAGCCGAGGGACCGGGAGCTGCTCCCTCAGAGGTCTTCCCTGTGCTGGTAGCTGGGACGGACTCTCCGGCATCGGCGACAGGACGAGGGATGGCGCGCACGGCGGGTGAGTCTGCCGCGAGCCCGGGACGTGCGGCGCCTTCCCCCTCAGCACAGTAGGGAATCCAGCAGGAGCCTCGGGTGGTCACACACCATGCGCCACCACCGCACCAGCAGAGCGGCGCAACGGGACCGGGACCAGCAGCTGCGCCTTCAGAGGTCTTCTCCACGCCGGCAGCTGGGACGGGCTCTCCGGCGTCGGGCTCAGGCAGACTGGTGCCCGCATCTGTGCTGCTGCAGCAGGAGGCGGGGGATGTGCCAAGTCTCCTCCAAGGTCAGTCCTCACAGGCAGTGGCGTCTTCCTCCCCTGGGCTCTCAGCAAAGACGGCTGATCAGGGGACTGACTCTCTCGGTGGGGGAGGGGGGGGCAAGCATTCGCCTGCGTGGTCTGAGGGGTCCGCGTGGTCTCCTACACCTGATAATGGGCTTCAGTCAGATACCCAAGGCTTCCAGCAGGGATCTCTGCCCTCTGCGCTCGGCCCTCCTGTTTTTCTCAGTAACACCACTGTCTATAACCTGCCTCAGGACTTGAGCTCTCGTAAAAATGAACAAACCTTGTCACCAGCTCTCATCCCCCTTGATGTGGACTCAGTGGGTGGATTAATCAGGGAGACTGCAGCCCATGAATCACCCTTGTTGTCGCCCAGTCCTCCATCTCCGGCACAAAGTAGCTTGGTCACTTTTGCTAATCTCCAAAGCCTAATCCGAACTCTTCCTACGCTACAGGACATCACCTCCGTGACTTCAAAGCTGTTGGATAAATGCGAAAAGGTATTTTCCAACTTCCGCACGGACCTTTCAGCAGTCTCGACCAGGATGGACACCCTGCAGCAGACACAGGAGTCTACCTCCTCTTCTGTAGTGGCTCTACAGGAAGTGGTCCGGCATCATTCCGCTCAGTTATTCCACCTACAGCAGCATTTGGATGACGTGGAGAATAGGGGCCGTAGAAATAATCTCCGGATCCGTGGACTCCCGGAATCAGTAGCCGCATCCGACCTCTATTCAACTGTATCCGCTATCTTTAACGAAATCTTGGAACGACCCCTGGACACGTTCATTGAACTGGACAGAGTGCATAGGGCCCTTCACCCCGTCTCCAATGACCCTCAACGCCCCAGAGAGGTCATCTGTCGGGTACACTTCTTTGTTCTCAAAGAGGACATAATGCAGCGCCTTCGTCGGGGACGATCTCCTATGTATAAGGGCCACACCCTGCAGATCTACCCAGATTTGTCACGTCATACCCTAGCACAGCGAGCTATGCTGAGGCTGGTGCTCAATGTCCTTAGAGAGCGGAATATGCCGTATAGATGTGGGTTCCCATTCGCTCTTATTGTCCGGTGTGACGGCCAGACCTACACTTTACGGGCCCCAGATGATCTTCCAGCATTCTTGAAGGAACTGCAGATACCTGATGTTTCCCTCCCGGCCTGGCCTTCCGGGCTCTCCACTTCTGGGGGAGCTGGTATTCCTGCCCTGAGGGGGGCCCCGGATGTGGGCGAATTGGGTCTCCCGCCCAGGAGGTCACAGGGGCCCAGACCTCCAAGGCGCAAAACATACCTGGTCACAGGTACTGATCCCTCAACTGGGCTCCCTCCTCACTGATACCAAAAGGCCCTGTCTTCTAGCATGGTCCTATGTCCCTGTTGGTACCCCTCTTTTAGTTAAAGGAGGACTGTGTCCATTTGTTAAGTTGGATGTCGATAGCTTCTCATTGTATTTTGATGGTTTTTTAGGAGCTGTTTTCGTAACATGCCTGTTTTCTACGCTACCCCCGTAGGTTCGGGAGGCTCCCAACGCCAGTTGCTGGCTCGGTGTACTCCCTGGTTCGCACTGTGTTGCTTAGGATGGTTAGCAGGGTCTCCCCTCCTGCCTCAGGTTCAGTTTCTTTGTTTTGTTTTTTGTTATATGTCTTGTCTCTTCCTTTTGTGCTCTATGTCCTCTCCCTGTGGCTCGGTGGCTCCCGGAATCTGGTTGCCTCATTACCGCTCGTGCAGAGTTTTAAATGGGGGATTTTCAGATAGCGTCCTTTAACGCCAATGGTCTTCATTACCCTGTCAAGCGTGCTCAGTTACTGTATCACTTTCACCGCAAGAGAACACAGATAGTGTTTTTTCGAGAAACCCATTTTAAGTCAGACCGTGCTCCATCTATCAAAAATAAATACTACACCCATTGGCATTTTGCCAATTACCCTCACTCTAAATGTAGGGGAGTTGTAATCGCCATTCATAAGTCTTTAGTGCATCAGGTCGTGAACTGTGTCATTGATGAGGAGGCAAGATACTTGATTCTGACTCTCTCCATTCAAGGGTAGTTGTTTATGATAGTAAATGTCTACGCTCCTAACCAGGGGCAGGTCTCCTTCATGTTAAAAGTCCTGGACATGTTGCATTCCCATGCACGGGGCACTTTATTATTTTGCAGAGACTTCAACCTCACTCTTGATCCCGTACTGAATAACTCCTCAGGTCGCTCCTCTATAGCCTATTCGACTATCAAGAAGGTCAAGAGAGTTCTCCTTCGGTTCCAGCTATGTGATGGGTGGCGGGTGCAACATCCCCAGGACAAGGACTACAGCTTTTTTTCTCATCCACATAATACATATAGTCGAATCAATTATGTCCTTATGCAGCATGCTGCTCTTTCGTGGCTGAGATCGACATCGATTGGAAGTGCCCTTTGGTCCGACCACACACCAGTGTTCGCCTCCTTTTAGTTACCCGCTTCATCAGCTCAGGCCAAATGTTGGCGGCTGAATGAGGCTATACTATCTGACTCGGTCTGTCTTGCAGACCTGCAACGGACCATCGAGCACTTTCTCTCAGACCATGAAAGTGATTCCACCCACCCCACATTGAAGTGGGAAGCCTTAAAATGTGTTCTAAGAGTTACACTAATTAAACACGGGAGTCGACTTAAAAAGGCCCGGACGGCTGCTATTACCGCAGCCTTGCAGAAAGTGACCTCCCTGGAACTGATTCATAAACGGACCCTTTCGGCCTCAGTACTGCAAGAGTTGATGGAGGCGAGATTGGAAGTTCGACGACTCTTTGAGTCTGCATGGAGTAAGCTTATTCAGACTCAGAGAAGCAAATTTTTATGAGTATGGGAATAGGAGTGGATATCTGTTAGCTAAGGCTTCCAGGGACCAAATGACAGCTTCTTTCATCCCGAGCATTAGGACTCACTTAGGCACTATGGTACACACGACGGAGGAGATAGCGAAGGAGTTTCACACCTTTTATTCTAAATTATACCATCTGCCCTCTTCTCCCTCCTCGGCTTCACAGACGCAACCTAGGCCCCCTGCTGCTTTTTGACAGCTGTCCACAGAAGCCATTTTAGAGATGGAGGCCCCGTTTTCGAGTGCAGAACTGGATGCGGTCATTAAAGACTGGGAAGAAATGCGGTGGCCCATTTGGCCTTACTGCTACTTTTTTCAAGTCCTTGGCCACTTCTCTTACTCCGATTATGCTTCAGACCTACAATGCCATCTCCTAGTCAGTGCCCTTCCCGCCAGACTCTACCAGAGCCCACATAGTGGTGATTCCTAAGCCTGGTAAAGACCCCCAGGATTGTGGGAGTTATCGCCCTATCTCTCTCCTAAATGTAGATTTCAAAATTTATGCTAAACTCTTGGCCAACCGTCTAAATACTCTCTTGCCTTCCTTAATCCATCCCGGTCAGGTGGGTTTTGTCCCGGGGAGGGAGGCACGAGACAATACTTTGAAAACCTTGGACTTAATCCGGTATGCGCATGCTCGGGGAATTCCTTTGATGGTCCTGTCATTAGACGCAGAGAAGGGGTTCGAAGGTATCTCTTGGGATTCTTTAGCTTCTACCCTGCATCATGTTGGATTGGGCCCACTCTTCATTGCTAAAATCATGGCCCTTTATGTTAACCCAACGGCTAGAGTTCGGGTTAACGGCTCCTTGTCGGAGGCCTTTGAGATTCGGAATGGGACCAGACAGGGTTGCCCTCTATCGCCGTTATTGTATGTACTCATTATGGAGCACTTGATGGAAGCTATTCGGTCCAACCCGGACATCAAGGGGATCAGGTTAGGGGACCGGGAGTTTAAATGCTCGGCATTTGCAGACGATCCCCTTATCTACCTTCGAGACCCGCATACGTCACTCCCTTCCCTGATGTTTGAGCTGACCCGCTTTTCTCGATGGTCTAACTACAAGATTAACCTGTCCATGTCTGAAGCTTTGAGTGTCTCTCTAGACAAGGCGGTAGTGGGCCTCTCAAGGACAACTTCCCTTTCTCTTGGCCTCCTGGGGGCATTTCTTATCTGGGAATTAAGATCCCAGTGGACCTGTCTCATCTGTTTGACGCCAATTTCTTACCTCTCCTTAATAAAATCTTGTCTTTTCTGACGAATTGGAGTCGGAAAGACCTCATTCATGTCTCACAAAATAAGCTCTGGGTGTGCATAGCACAAGCAGTTTGTCCTTACGCCCTGATTGCTTTGCCCTGGGTCCCAAAAGCTGCAGTCTCGGACCCTACCATTTTGTCTTTTACGACGGCTCACACATTGGCGGTTATACGGCGACCTAAGACCTCAGAAACTTTTTTAGACCTAAAAGGTCCTTTATTCCCGATTACGGACAATCCTTTATTCCCCCCGGGGAAATCTAGCGCCTCCTTCTTAGGCAGGCTTAAAACTACACCCCTACTTGCAAAAGATATCCACAACAACTTCTCCGTCCGCTAACTGACCTCTTGGGAGCAGACCCCCCGACTCCTAGGCATCATTATGCATACGCCCAGCTTCAGCATTTCTTTGCTTCCTCTGTTAAGAAACTTGATTATCAAAGACCTCTGAACGCATTTGAGAAACTATGTGTCCAGCAGGAAACACCTAGACACTCCATTTCCCTGATCTATCGAATCTTACTTTTGCCGGAGGAACAGCCTCTCCCCTCCTACTGTGGAGCCTGGGAGCGTGAGCTTCAGACATCCTTTGCAATGGATCAATGGACCAAATGCTTTCTTCTTACGCACAAAGCGGTTATCGCATGTAAGGCACAGGAAACAAGCTATAAGATTCTTTCTCGCTGGTACAGGGTACCGGTCCATCTCCACAAGTGGTATCCCAATACCCCAGACACTTGCTGGAGATGTAATAAGGAAGCGGGAACTATGACACATGTTTGGTGGGGATGCAGGATCTTGCAGGGCTTTTGGAAAGCGGTGCTACGGGCCATTCAGGAGTGTACGGGGGCTATTATCCCGAACACTCCGGAGGCCACGTTACTGTTTATGCTTAACTCCTCACTTGGGGCAGACAAAAAATCTTTAACCAGACATCTCCTTCGGCTGCCAAGACGGTAATCCCGCGTAGGTGGAAGCAGACCACCCCCCCTTCAGTATTAGATTGGATCGAGGAAGTAGCTTCTACACACCGTATGGAGGAACTGATAGCACATAGTCCTGAGGAAACAAGGAGATTCCTATCGACATGAAGTCCCTGGATTGTGTATAAGACATCTCCTGAGTTCCAGAGGTTGGCAAGGGCTGTACTGTGAGGGAGAGGATAGGTCCCTGGCGTTGAAGTGACGTGAGAGGGATATGTGAGTCTACATGTCCCTGGCTTTTGAACCTCAGCAGATGTCGCCGGACCCGGGTCTCCGCCGAACCACATCCCCACCCTACCCTTTCTCCCCTTCCCTTTGTTGTTTTACTGTCTTTTTCTTTTTTCGCATGATAGATAGGGTCAAACCATTTTCATTCACGCAGTGGGAGCTGGCGTGGGAGAGTTTCCCAGCCGGATTTGATACACTGTATGTTTTCAAGTGTTCTGATTGGCCATTGTTATGTTGTATACCCTTGGTACCTATTGGATGCTGTTTATAATGCTGATTTCATATGCTTGGTCCATGCCCTTGTCATCTCCCGCCTAGACTACTGCAACATTCTTCTCTGTGGCCTCCCGTCTAGCACTCTTGCCCCCCGTCAAACAATTCTCAACTCTGCTTCCCGTCTTATCCACCTCTCTCCCCGCTACTCCTCTGCCTCTCCCCTCTGTCAATCTCTTCACTGGCTCCCCGTTGCCCTGCGAATTCATTTCAAGTTGCTAACTATGACCTACAAGGCTCTCCATAACCTCTCCCCTCCATACATCTCTGCCTTAATCGCCAGATACCTCCCCTCACGCAATCTCCGCTCCTCACAGGACCTTCTTCTCTGTTCTCCTCTTATCAGCACCTCACATAACCGTCTCCAAGACTTCTCTCGTGCTTCCCCCACACTCTGGAACTCATTGTCCCAACACATCAGACTCTCCTCCACTTTCATCAGCTTCAAAAGCAATCTAAAAACCCATATCTTCAGGCTTGCCTATAACCTACAATAACCCTGCTGCCACTACACCCTCCACAAACATGTCTGCCCCTCACCTCCTGTCTCTTTCCCCCTCCTTGTAGATTGTAAGCCCTCGCGGGTAGGGTCCTCTCTCCCTCTGTCGTGCCAATTGTCATTCATCACTTATCATTGTACTCGTTTGACTTATGTTATGTATGTAACCCCCTCGAATGTACAGCGCCCTGGAACCAATGGCGCTTTAAAATAAATAAATAATAATCATAATAATAATAATAATACTTATTTTTCTGTTCTTTTTCTTTAATGGAAAATGCTAATAAAAATCTAAATGATAAAAGGTATACACAGATTTCTGAAGTTGCTCTCTCCTGGCAATTTTTTCAAGAGGCCCACAATCCAATTCAATCGTCCCCCCACCAAACTGCTGAAAGCAGGCATGCCTAAGTTGAAAGTAGCGAAATAAGGCCGACCTGGGTACATCAAAAGTGCATGCTAAATCAGAAAAATCTCTAAAGCAGCCCCCTTCATATAGCTGACTCAAATATTTAAGGCCTCTCCGTGGCCAGAATTCAAAATCCATCAATTAAACTAGTTCCCCCAACTTCACGTTTCTCCATAGCGGAATATATGGCGACCAGGAGCCACCACTCACACCCCCACCATAGTCCCCTACGAATTTCCTCCATATTGCCACCGTTGCAGCCATGTTGGATGTGAAGTGCTGCATTGGGTACTTCCCCTGCCTATATACTAAATTTGCTAAAGCCTCATACGAACCACATAATGCTGCTTCCAGTATGACCGCTGGATTGGTACGGTCTGCCCTGATCCACCAGGCCGCATATGATAGTTGGACCGCCACATAGTATATATAAAAATCTGGAAGGGCCAATCCTCCATCCCTATGCAAAGCTTTCAAAGTCGTCCTGCTCATCCGCGGAGCCCGCCCCCCCCCCCCAAAGAAAAGTAGACAATAGTTTCTCAAGTGATCTGAAATGGGAGCCAGACAGAATATGTGGGCCGCCCTATAAAGGTAGAGCAGTTTGGGCAGCAACACCATTTTAATTACATTTATCCGGCCTATCAGAGTCAAGGGTAACGATGCCCAGGCCTTCAGTTTATGCGCAATATCTTGCATCACAGGGGTAATATTCAGGCTTAGGAATTGTATATCTTTGTGAATTTGGATTCCCAGATAACGAAACTGCTCAGTGACAACAAGCTGGGATCTCGCCGAGATATCCGCTATCCCAACATCATCCACCAACATCAAAACAGATTTTGACCAGTTGACTCTCAAGCCCGAAAAAGACCCAAACCTATCAACAACGTCCAAAAGGGTTTCCAAAGAGCCCCGCGTGTCCGCCAAATACACCAACAGGTCATCAGCATAAAGCGACAACTTCTCTGTCACACCCCTAATGTTCCAGCCTTCAATTGCAGGGTTGTTATTAATTAGTATGTACAATGGCTCCATGACTAAGGCGAACAGCAATAGGGACAGCGGGCATCCCTGCCTTGTGCCTCTCCCCAGAGCAAAGGGGGAAGAAAGATACCCGTTGACCCGAACTCTGCCAATCGTCTTTGAATACAAGATATTCAGCCACTGAAGGAAATCCTTCGGGAACCCCATACGTTGCAGAACCGCCCACATAAAACGCCACTCTACCAAGTCGACAGCCTTCTCGTTGTCAAGAGAGGCAATCACTCTGCAACCGGCATTGTCATGTCGAAGCTGCAGGTTCGTATACAATCTTCTTAAATTGATATCCGTGGTTTTCCCTGGTAGGAAACCCGACTGGTCCACCCCTACAATGGACAAAACTATGGAGCCGAGACGCATAGCCAGGACTTTCGCTAAGATCTTAGCATCTAAATTAATAAGTGAAATAGGCCTATATGAGCTACACACATCCGGGGGTTTACCTGGCTTGTGAATTACCACTATAATAGCTTCATATAAGGAAGGGGGCATCACACCCCGCTCAAAAATGTCTTTGAATAGTTGTTCCAGGCGCCTACAGCCTACAGCAAATCTGAACCCGGTGCTTTGCCAGTGGCCATTTGACCTATAGCTCTCTGAATTTCCCCCCCCCCCCCCCGTGATGGACCCTCTAGGACCCCCCGCACCTCCCCGAAATCAAGGAAGTGAAATGGGATGGGGAGACATTCGGATTTCACTATCGTGTGAATGGTTGGTCGATAAAAATGGGCTAATACTCTGCAAACCGGTTTGTATTTGGGGGGGATCAATAATCCCCAACGAGTCCCCGGAACCCCGCAATACTGTTGCGGCCCCTCTATGCGACCCAAAAAATCCAGGCCTTAATTTTGCCCCTTCCCAAAAATTGTCGTTTTTGTGACTTTAACGTTTTTGGGTAATTTGTGAGAGAAAAAAATAACCCTTTGAAACCCTTAAAATTGCCCGTGCTCAGGCAGGGGCAAAAATAGTCCGCCCTCCCATGCAATCTCCCCCTCCAATGAGGCCCTTTTCTTCCCCAAAACGGGCTCTATGGGATGTGAGGCTTTATTAAGGCTCCCCTATTACGTTTGAAACCCTCCCATTTAGCAAGGGGATCTGCCGAAGCCAGTTCGTGCCCAGTAGCTCTCAATTTCATCCTCGCATTTCACAACCCCTCACGAGTAGCCATTTTGGGGTTAAGCCCACTGTTTGCCTGCCCGGGGATCCTTGGAAACCCCAGCAAAAGAGGACTGATCTAAAATTTCCCCCGTGGTAGGTAATCAACAGCTGACATTTGGGAAAAAAATCGTTATTTGCAAAGGCCAGATCAATCGAGATAGGGAAAACCCCCAGTGCCGAAAAAAGGAAAAAAATTGTCTGTCTCAGGTTTTTTCCAAGCAAAATCTCATTAGACCATTACTTTGCCCCGTTTTTCAAGTATATATGATCATGTGTGGATGCAATCTGTCCAATTTTGGTCTAATGTTTGCATTAAAGTCACCCAACAACACCACGGCACCCCCGGGTATAAAAAAACCTGCATCATCACCTCTCCCAAAAATCTACCCGAAAAGGAGGGGGGAACATACACTCCCCCCAAAAACATACTCCTTACCCCAAAAACTGAGCCTGTAAAACCAAAATTTTTTTCCCCCAAGGGCAAATATGAAAATGTAGGAGTTGAAAAGGGAGGCCCCTTTGCCACCAAAACGATACCCCCCTTGCATAAATTTGGGGAAAACCCCTAGGTAAAATTTTCGCCAATCCCGGGCCTGTAAGCACAAAGTAGGGTTGTATGGTCTTTGGAAATTAAAAACCCGGGACCTTTTGAATTTTTCAGTTTAAACCCCTGACATTCCAGGAAATCACATTGAAGTTCGCCTATCCTGGTGCACTAAAACCCGCTATTTTCCCCCCGCCAGAGCTCGGCCCGGAGCACAAACAAACGCCAATCAAAAACCCCAAACACAGCAGCCAAACCCCACACAACCCCAACAAAATTTTCTGCACCCCCCCCCTCCCACACCTCCCCAATTGGGGGGAGCATCCTTCCCTAACCTTTGTAAACCAAAAAACCCAACATAACACTCATTAGGAGGTCCTATTTTTCCCCCTCCCCCGTTTACCTATCTTCCAGGGCAGAAAGTTCCACCAAAAAAGAAGATAAAAAAAAAAAAATAACAACTCTTCCCCGACCCTGCCAACTAATCGGATAAGAAAAACCCCCCATCTGA